>JAZHYW010025144.1:0-16203 GCA_037355805.1 Ixodes ricinus | reverse complement strand
GGCCGGTTCGAACGTTGAGTGCGTTTGACTGCGTTGCGGCGAGAACCGAAAGCGAGTCACCGGCACATCTGTGCTTCGTATGAAGCGTGGAATCCAATTCAAGGAATCTTCTTGGCGCGCGATATAAGCAACAGGGATGTCCTGGTGTCTCGCTGCCGCAACGCAGTCAAACGCAGTCAAACGCACTTTGAACCGGGCTTCACAGCCCGGACTGGTGATTCAACCCAGCGTGCGCGCGCTCCAGCGCTCGACAGCTGACAACACAAACACTTCAATCCAGCAAAAAAGAAGAAAAAAAAAGAAAAGAAAAAACATAATTTGCTGGGATTCTTTTTTTGCTTCTTTTTTTTAAAACGATTGTTGCTGTATTATATTCCCTCTCCGCGAAAAATCATTTTTCGACTACTCTTACTTGCTTCTATCTACAAAAGCATATGCATTTTTAACGACATCGTTTTCAATTTCAATGAAATGGCTGGTTCTCATTTCGCACATGCAGTCCTGGCTGATGAAATTATCTCCGGCCATCACCGGAAATGATGTCGATCGTTGATTGTTTTTCAATAGAAAAATTGGCAGCGCATCGTTATGATTTATGGATTTCTAGGGTGTTTGCATCCGCAGAGTGAGTTATCGCCACATTTGAGGCAATCTGAGAAACCTCTTCAGGGCACCTTTAAGTGGAAAGGAACTAATGCGTTGTAAACAATCATTTTGATAGAAATACAAAGTTCAGCATTGTGTGGCGTTTTTTTTTTTTAATCACGACACGTGACAATGTTGGAATCAAATAATTAATATGAATCTGCCTGACGTATTGACAAAAATACACTGGCTGTTTTAAAATTATTCACAATTTTTAGAGGAGTTGAGTTAAATAAAATTATTATGGTCATTAGAAAATGTTATATTTAAGGGTCGAAAAGTCAAAGACTTTATTTTATCGGTGCTAATGCTTAGCCTATCATCTCATGCCCACAACCCTACCGTGGATAAAGTGAAATTACAGCATTTGCTCGTTGACCGCTGTTCGAGGAGGTGAAGAATATACTGATTCCCCCTGCAGATTAGAAATTTATTAGTATCATATATATTCACAATATCGTCTATGCGTACGTTGAGAAGGGGCCCCAGAAGTGCTTCTCTGTGGAACGCTTAAAATGTTACTTTTCTTATCTGACGGATAGACCAGAAATCTTAACATATTAAAAATGATGTCTAAAATATGAAGTAAGGAGAAATAAGGGTATCCCTTGAATACCGCAGTAATCAAGTTTCCTAAGTAGACTGTTATGGTCAACAAAGTCAAATCCTTTTATAAAAAAACAAGAAGCACGCGAACTATTTCTTTTTTTTGCAACGAAGTGTTGTAATATATACATTTTTCAAACTAACAAATCTAATTCCGTTAAACGGTGTTTCCTAAAATCAAATTTAGATTATGGCAGTAAAGCATACTTATTCGTGACATGTAAAGGTACCTCGACAGTGTTTGCACCCATCGAGAAGGTCACGCTGTACGGGGACGATATGTCATCAAAACCGCTAGTGTGAAAGAAACATTTAATGGGGGACACTAAATTAAGTGACATTATGTAATTCTCGTCAATAACATGGATAAGTAAAACGAAAACAAAAATAGCCCCCATATGTTGGGTTCGGGCTTTGGTAGAGAGTTTAAATTTTGTATTAAGCGGCCGTGCTTTAGGCATTGTCGAAGGTGGTTTGGTCACTGAGGATAGGTTATGTGGAGCGAAGGGGAGTTTGCGTGATTCTGGCCTCTTGACATCCACTTAGGGCTTCCTGGCACCTTTTGTACTCATCTACAATCGAATGGTGACTTCACACGAGCTGCAAACATTTGGGAATCGGTGAGTAGTTAGTATCGTTCACAAGGTATGTGAACTTCAGTGACTAACTAATCAGCAGACCATTTAGACCCAAATAGAATTCAACTTCATAAGAAAACAGGAAAGTATATTCCCTACGTTTGGACCATCCACGCAATGAACACGAGCCTCTATACGATTTTACGGGTTGAATAGCAAATATCAATCAAATAATTGTAAAAATGGTTCTACAATCGCCAACAAACATTCTTTGTATGCAAACGCAAAAAAAAAGACAAGGGCACACAAAAACACGTCAGATCCACGTCTGACGTGTTTTTGTGTGTCCATTGCCTTCCTCCGCGTCCGCACACCAAGATGTTTAACCGACGCACTGTTTTAATTCCATCTATGTTTAAAAAAATAAAAAAAAAAACTTCGAGCACTCTTCATTCCTTCAACTCCGAAGTCAGAAGAAGCGGCCACGTGGCCTTGTGCCTATCTTATGCCACCAATGTTAGTCATACCCAAGCGCTAGGGGTTGCAATGCTAGAAAACGTGTGCTGAATTCAAGGTATCGTAAGAGTTCGGCTATTCTCATCACTGCAGTGGTTGGACACGAGCCTCTACCCGAGTGCCCGCCAAAGCATTGATTGTTACGAGGCAAAGTCTAGTGTTCACGCAGCCTCTCGTGTAGAAATCCATGAGCCGCGCGCGACTCTCGTAAGGCGGGTGGCTTCGACCCACAATTACGTCATCAAGCTTTGCGCAGGAAAGACTGAAGAAGTAGTCCCATTTCGTACTCGCAATTTTACCGCGACCAGAAGCTTCGGAATCAGTGGCGGTCTGTGCAAATACACCTGGGCGGGACTAGGACCAGCATGCCTCGGCAAAGTCATCAACATTATTATAATGCAATTAAATGCAAAAGTGCAAGCGAGCTGGACAAGAAGGACGAAAGTAATCCCTGGAGAAGAGACAAGAGGGACAAAGGACAACACAAATCTCCAAACGCAGGCTAGGTGACTGGTGCGCGACCGAAAAAATCCGCCTGGTCCGGGTATCGAACCCGGGACCTCTCCGATACATTCGGGGAGGTCCCGGGTTCGATACCCGAACCAAGCGGAGGAGTCGCACACCAGTCACTAGCTGTGCTTGAGATATGTGTTTGTCCTTGTCCCTCTTCTTCCACTTATCCCGGGGATTACTGCCGGTCAACACTTCATACCCGATATCGCCTGACTCCTTTAGCATTACTATTCTTAGCAGATATCGAACAGGATCAAAAAGACAAAGGTGAGAGAAGAAACAAAAGCGAGAGGCTTTTTTGTTTCCGCCCTCACGTTTGCATGGTCTTGAAAATAGTCTCCACCGTTGCTCCGAGTTCTGCGACATAGGCGCGAGAGACACGTGCATAAGCGCCCAGCGTTTCGTGCCGGGCGCTTCGTCGTGTATGCGTCGTTCGAGAACAACAAGATAGAAGGAAGAACATCGTGAAAGCACAGTACTCGACACTGAAACATTAAACTTTGTTCCTCTCAATCGTAAGGACTTTCCTCTTTCAAGAACCGATTATGTCGATCTGAGACATTCACGATCACTTTGTAAACAGGCATGCGGTACTAAGCCAGCACAGGATATTAACAATTTCACTGTACGACTCATTACAACGAGATGTCCTGTGCAACCCTTTGCGGCGCGAACAAAAGACAGTTTATTTAAAGGCTTTTGTTTTATTTTTCAACAGTAGAAGTTTGTACGGTGCTAAGCGGTTTAACAATTCATAAGACAAAACAAAACAAAACTATAAGACGAATATAGCGCTCACAAAATTCCAAATCATCGTTGATTTAGTGCTGCGCTGCATGTGAAAGTCGGCCCTAGGTCTTTCACCAAATCGTCAGTCATGCAAAGCTTCTTCTTAATGTTTTCTTTATTTTTAACTCTACCGGGTACTAAGAGACCTGCTGCAATGCTTAACCGCTCTATGCTACTTCTCCTCTTTAAGCTCTATGCTATATTTTGTGGACCACTCAATATAATTGAATGAATGAATGATAACGTCGATTTGAATTCTGGGAACTTGGTGCATAGAACCTGCTGTAGCAGACGACGGGTGTGAAGCAGGAAACGCGAGCGAGCGGGCCAAGGTAAGCGTGCAACAGCCCCACTCTTTTTCTCTCTCGATCTCGGCAGTGTCGCCTAGTAGAGGCATCGGCAACAAGTAGGAGCGTGCAAAAGCTTCCATAATTCCATTAGCGCTTCGCATGCGGCCTTCTGGGATTTTCGCAACGGGTTCATTGCATTAGGCAATCAATCGTGCCGGCAAGCTATATATGGGGGTAACCAGTGGTGAGCCGAAAACCGTAAACGAAAGTCCTTTCTCTGTAGAAGCAGAAATAACGGGGACATACGGATATAATCTAAAAAACAGGAGGATATAAGAGAGCGCTTGGACGTCAGAGCGTCGATATCTGACTGGAGGGATTAGTGGGTAGGCACAATGGCTAGCTGCCTTTGTCTCTTGTCGCGGTCTCGTTTCAATCAGGGCGAAAAAGAGTGCCGTCTGCTCTTTGTGCAAGGCCTAGCGTTCGAACACTGTATGCCGCAGTTTGGTGATTGAACGCATTCGATCATTGAGCTGAGACAGAGGCAGCTGGCACTTGCATCCACCAACAATCCTTCCTAGTAGAGCTAGGCGCTCTGACGTCACCGCGTGCTCTCATCCCTCTCTCTCTCTATCTCCCTCTCTCTCAGTTTCTATTCTGCTATCCTGCCTGTGGAGCTAAGAGTCGTCCTTTCGAGTAAGGGGATCGGTAGCCAGAGTGGGCTAGCGCACACCAGCTCGGAGCACATGGACCGAAAGCTCGCGCTACTGAACTCAGGGATCCTGGGCTCAATCCCCACCCCTTCCCGTTTCGATCTTGATGAGCGTCGTACTTGTGCGCTCGTGTATCACTACTGCGTGGTGCGCGTTAAAAACCCCAGTCAAGCGGTTGCACCGCACTGGCCCGATTGCTTATCTGCAACTGAGACGCCAGACGCCCACTGGGGCGATTAACTTCCGGCTGTATATACATACACACATCAAATATGTTTCAAGCGTCAGCATTAGAACGTTTGTTTCGACAAAAAAAACCGGTGTCAATCAGTGAATGTGTTTGTCAACGCCATGCATCATGCGCGAGGAGAGGGGATATCGTGTTTAGAGATTGGATGACTCAGCACGGCGCGCCTACGTTTGGAGCCAACACCACCTAGATACTAGGGCCGTAGCGCTTCTCTCTCTCCCTTCAAGCGACATCACCATAAGTAAATGAACCTGGTAGTGCGCTTTTTCGCGAGGATCCCATGACAGTTGGCTTCTTTGCAATGCGAATCCCCTTTCACTTTCCCTCTTTTCCTACGACGGAGGGGGCGCCAGCGGAAAACAAAGGGCAAAACAAAAGTACACCATCTTCCCGAGGGGAACCATGGGGTGATGCGGAGCATCGCGTATCGTAATTAATGTATTCCCTTCTTGACTGATTTCTTTTGGCCGGCCGGATTTGGGCTGTGGCGGACGCGAGCGGCCGAGAAACGCTAGCAGACGACAGCCGCAGAGTTGCGGGAAAGCCCACCCCACTGGAAAGCCCTGGCGTGGCGCTGCGACCCGCGCGCCCAAAACTATCCTCCTTTCACTCCTCCGGGGGAACGCGCGCAGCGCGCTACCGCTGCTTATATTCACACTTGAAGGAGAGGAGACTAGAGGGAGGGAGAGTTGCGCTTGCGCGCGCGGTGTAGTAGAAGCGAACGCACGCGAAGTGCACGCAGCTGGTAGAGAGAGCGGAGAGAGTAACGCGCAGCTCTTGGAGAGAGGAAGGAGGAGAGTTGCGCATGCGTAGTGTGAGTGCGGACTACGACGCCGCGGGACATAGACCCGAGCAAGAGATGCTCCGCATCTAAAACACAAAGCGCCAATCTTTTTTTCGGCAACCGTCGTCGGTCCCGATCAATTTCTTCGAAGTCTGTGTTCAGCTGCTCCTCAGAGTTGGGTCACGTGACTGTGGGGCCGTAGGAACGAGAAGGAACAATGCTGGGTGCGAGTAGGTTTTCCGAACGCCGAGGGTCGAAAGTTCAACTCTTGAGTGAGATCGAGCACATATTGGGATGCAACACAGTTCACCGTCATCTCGTCCGTGGCAGTTTATTTATTTATTTACTTGCGTGCCTACATCGCCTGAAGAGGCGCATTAGAGTAGGGAGGCACATTCATAGAATTGGTACACTATCAAACACAAGGTGAAACACAATAATTCAAGAAGCAATACAAAACGGTAGTTAGAAGTAACATAGAATCTTTTAAAAACAGCTCTCACAGTGCCGTTTTCAACAATGTCACTTGGCAGGTTATTCCAATCTTCAATGGACCGCGGGCAAAAGAGCATCCGAAAATATCAGTGCTGCTGTGAAAAGGAAAAAAAAATTCTTAAATTCTCTCGTCTTTCCGATACATAGGCAGGCTCAAAATATACTTGGACCTACTAATTGTGCTGCTGTTCTAAAACACTTTATGTAGCATTTTGAGACGGAACAATTTCCGTCGTTTACTCAAGGGCATCCAATTTAGAGACGACTTAAGTTCCGTTAGGCTGGTTTTGAAATCATAATTACTCGTAACAAATCTCGCAGCGCGATTCTGCAGCTTTTCAATTTGATCTATAAGGTTCTGATTGAACGGATCCCATATCTCACTGGCGTAGTCAAGGACAGACCGCACATGAGAAAAACATAATGTCTTTTTCAAAGATAGTGGAACCATCCTAAACTTACGCTAAAATAAACCCCAGTGTCCGGCTTGCTTTAATAATAATAAATCTCTTTATTTCGTTTCGGAGACGAAACAGGGGACATGGACAAAAAGCTGCAACTGCAGCTTGACGAAGGTCCGAGCCCCCTCTTACAGCAGGCGAAAGAAAAATACATATAAATATAATTACACACATACGGCTAAGAAAAATAGATATAAATATAATTATACACATACGGGACTTTTCAATACAAAGAAAAAGAAAATCAAAAACATTTTCGTACCTCAGTCAGTGTCATCCCATCGATATCAATTTCTTTGGTAAATAAGTAATTTAATAGAGTAGTTAACTGGTAATTTAATGTTTGATTAAAATACAACGTGCGTGATGGTGCAACAAACCATTTTTCTTTTGGTCTAAGTTGATATGGTGAAGTGAATGGGACAAGACTACATAGACGCATAAAAAAGCTATCTGTAATCAGCAATGATTTCTTATACGTGACTAAAAGCTTATATTCATAGATATTTTGAATAGGTTTAATTTTTAACGAAGAAAACAAATGTTCGGTATGGTGATAATATGAACAATTAGCGATAGCGCGCACAGCTTTCTTTTGTAAAATAAACAGCTTGTTCATGTTTGCTTTTGTCGTATTGCCTACCTGTATTATAGTCAACGTGCTTATTCCATCTTAAGATCACACATGAAAAAAAGCCCAAATACTTTACCCTCCGGCGCCAGTTCAAGTGAAACACCACCGATACTGTAGGATAAAAAAATGAATTTAGTTTTCCAGTGAATCTAGCGCTAATACATTTAGAAACGATAAGAGGCATGCGCCATTTGATACACCGGTCATCAATTTTATCTAGATCAATTTTAAGAACGAATACTTGAGCATTACAGGTCCCATCATTGTACAAAATGCAATCGTCTGCATATATTCTAATATATAAAGAGACGCCTTCGACTATATCATTAATATATATTAAAAAAGGGAGAGGGCCAAGTACGACCCCGTGGGACTCCAGATGGTATTTCTATGTAAGCGGACTGTAAACCGTTCATTAACAAGGACTGTTTTTCGTTGAACTTAGGTAATCACCAACTCAATTAAAATTTCCAAATCCATGCTTCGTTTGTGAAGCTTGTTCATAAGAAGAGCATGGGAACTACGTCGAAGACCTTTTCGAAGTCCAGAAAGATACAGTCAACTGTCGGCCTATATCAAACGATTGTGAAATGTCGTGATAGAACTCGAGCAACTGCGTGGTACAAGAAAATCCTGTACGAAAACCGTGTTGAGACGGGCGAAAGAAATTTATAAGACTAAGGTGTTTCATTAGGTTAGTGTAAATAATATGCTCTCTAGTTTTGCAGCACACACTTGGCAGTGAGATGGGCCTGTTGCTTTGTACCAGATTGTTTGGGCCAGACTTGTGGACGGGGACGACATTGGCAGATTTCAGTCCAGAGGCAAGAAGCCACATTTGAACGATACACGTAAACAAAATTACCAAGTAGCTCGAAATAACTTCAGCACAAGACTTCAGGACAGCGTTGGGAATTCCATCAGAGCCAGCTGCTGAACCTTGTCTAATTTCCTTTTGAAGGCTGAAAACACCATGTGTATGAAACTAGATTTCAGACATAAAATCAGTAGAAACAGGCACTTCTTCGGAATCTGCAATAAGTCCCCGTCACAAAATCCGAGAAAACAGACTTGAAGTAATCATTGAAACTGGCAGCCTTTAAAGAGTAATCCTATAAAAGGCTACCCTCGACCAACAAGGAGGCAATTCCAACGATATCTTCTTTATTCGAGCGAATAAACTTCCGAAATTTCTTCGGGTTTTGCCTGAATTTCACATTTAGTGTTGAAAAGTAGTTTGCCTGGGACGAAGTGGTTGCACGTTTAAAGGCGACACCTATCTCCTTTAGTTTATTGTTTGCTGCAGAGTCATTACGAGCTCGGTATTGCGATAGTGCACGTTTATTTTTATTATTAAGTTTCCGTAAATCGGAGTTCATCAATGGTTTATCCTGACGACGCTTCTAGGTGATAATTTTCGACAGAACGAAAATATCAACCAGAGTTTTTAATCAATTCCTAAATATGTGTTCCACAGTAATTTAGTGTCACTTGTCACGCTCATGTCCTCAAACGCCGAGTAAAATTCTTCAAGTTTACTAGACAAACCGGCATAATTACTCCTGTCGAAAAAGTACTTTTTCTTACGACGTAACGAAGCACTTTGATCAAATCGAACGCGACAAATTTGCAACAACAGCCTTATGGTCACTAATCCTCGGGACAACGACAAGAGCGGAGACCGCCGAAGCACGATTACTGAACACAAGGTCGAGGGCACTTGAACGGCTAGAACCGATCCTCGCAGACTCTGAAACAAACTGACGAAGGTTATAGTCATTGACAAGAACAACAAATGCTGGAGTATATACCAGTATAGTAAGAAATAGACAGTTTTGAGTTCATGTCCATTGAATATCCGGTAAATTAAAATCACCAGCAATAAGAAAAAACCTGATCTACCAGATAAAGCGTTATACAAAGAAGGAATAGAGTTAGTGTTGCTAGATGGCGACCTCTCGAATGAACCCACAGTAACATTATCACCGTTAGCAAGAGAGACTCGACACCAAGCGGATTCGCACGATAGGCCGTTGATTTCTACCAAGGAACTTTTTAATCGTTTGTGAATCTGTGAAACACACCCCGCCTTTTTCGTTCGATCGCCCACGATAAACAGCGAAGTGCAGCAGGAGAGCTTGCAGGATTGGAGATAGACTCCTCGAGAGCCAAGATGCTGTTCCAATGACAATGCTTGGATTAGTGACCAAGATAGGGGGGCGGCAAAGTCGCTAATTTTGTTCCTAATGCTTCTACAATTGGCGTTAAAAAACCACTGCTATCATTCATAGCTGCATTGTTCAGTCTAAATTTTCTTTAAAAGTTAAATGCGAGTTTTTTTCTACAGAAAGTGTGACTGGATCGACGTAAACCGATTCAGGTCACCTAATAGCATAAGCGATTATGCCGAAGATGAAACTTGGCGTCTTGGGTACTGGCCGATTCCAGAAGTTGTTTGCGTTCCTTTAACGACAGCTTCAACGAAAAATACTCGCTGATCGAGTAGGCGCTACTCTTTGATTTGGACGATGCTCAGCAAAACGTCTTGTTTCGGATTCGAATGATGTAAATTTCGCGACAACCGGCCTGTTTCAATTAGGTCGGAACGCTCCTAGCCTATGGCAACGTTCCAGAAACGAGAGCATCGAACTTCATACCAAGAGTCTCCTGGCAAAGCGAAATTACCGCCCAGCTTCAGAGGCGGTCCAAGGCTCTCCAGAACTGTCAGGTATCCCATAAAAAATCAGATTAGACCTCCTTGTGCTAGCCTTCAAAAATTTCGCGCACACTGCGAAGCCAAGCTTTTAACCTGAGAGTCAATTCAGGTGTGAGAAGTAAGGAGACAATCTACATCATTTCGCAGTTGCGGAACAGACTCCAAGTTAGCCTCTACCGATGTTAGCCTGGTTGCTAATGCCGCTAACTTTTCGTCCACCGACTTCTGGTTGCTTTGAATTGTTTTAGCGCGTTAAAAGCGCCATTTGACCGACCTGCGGTTGAGGCGGAATAGCCAGACTTTGCAAGATAAGCTGTTGATGATCTTCCGTCAGGGGAACAGGTTAAATTCGATGTCCCCCATAGCATTAGCAATATAATTTTAGAGTCTGACAAAACACAAAACACACTGCTTGGGCTGGCGGCAGAACAAGACATCTATCATCAATTCAACCGATACATTTATTTTACTAACCTGCGTGAACAACAGGAATTGGGTTCAGCGACATCTTGCAGGGTGCCCTGCCCCTGTGCCTTACTGAGGGGATCCGACGGCGGGCGACTGGTTATCCCCCTCAGAGCCTGCCGTTGTTGACGATGTTTTTGGAACCAGAACGATGTGTCGATGCGTGGTTGGTCTGGCTCAGTCGTGGGTGGTGCTTTTCAATGATGACAGCGTCCGCGTGGCAGTCCGTAGGAAGTAACATGACGAAGAACCTTTGCGGCTGTAATCGGTACCGTTGAACTGGCTGGAGGCTGCAGGACGCACCGAGAAACAGCAACAGCTGCGTGAATAACATAATTGGGTTAAGCGAGATCTTTCAGGGTGCCTGCCGCTCCCTACTCGATGATTTTGTGCTATCATGGCGTACAAATGTTGTGCATCCGCGCTTTCCCGAAAAACTGTGATAGTGCAGTTCTTATACAGTGGATGTGAAGGTGTCCACATTTGAGTTTTCTGCAAAGAGGACTACGGAAGCGTGGACTACGGCGAATCAACTGGGAAAACTCGCTCTTTCACGGCATGACATGGTGAAGATCTCAATTTTTATGGTTGTGGGTTTGCTTCTAGTTTTTTTTTTTTAATTTTCGTTGAATGCATAATTAGAAGTGATTTGGCTGTGACCCGGAAGCAACATGTTCAAATGCTGACCTGGTCGTTACTTGTAGGCACAGAACTAAATAGAAATGACTCGGTCGATTTAGCGATTTCAAGTTTGAGTAATTTTAGCAAGGATGGATTATCAGGGTTCAACCAGAACATAAGTAAATATAAAAACAGAAGTACATGATGTCGTTTTCTCGTATCCTCATCGAAGTGCAGAAACAATCCATTATAACTCCCTAGTAAGACCTATATCTTAGCGGATCTTTGAGTTGTAGTTTGATGTGCTGACATAGTGGAATATGGTTAACTGACCAGTCTAGATATCCATAAAACAGAGAGCATGTGTAAAAATTTAGCTGAAGGCCCTTCAGGCTCCCAAGGAATCCTATTACACCAATTATTTAATTTTATAATAATAATAATAATTATAATAAGATTTATTTACCTAGGTTAGTTTAAAAGAGCGAAGGCAGGGTTCGTCTAAGCCAACAAGGGCTGTGGGACTGAACCTTAAAGATTATAGTGATTCACAGGAAGCTTCAGAAAATAATAGGAAAAAAGACAAAACCACAAGACAATAAGAAAGCACCAGTTCAGAGTCACACTTCACCAAAGAGTCAAATTTCAAGGGATCAAGCTCTTGTCTGCAGATTAATAGACTAGTAAACTAGAAACTGAGCACGAACGTGTATTGCACAGAAGCTAAGGTAGTTACTTGTATAGAAAGACGTTAGAGTGTGCCACTCACATACAAATAAATTAGAACAATAATTGATAGACGAGAAGGTAGTTTCTGCGCGAATCAATAAAATATCACGTAACGATATAGTTAATGATCACATAGTTTCTTCGTTGATAAATATATTGCGTACTTATTTTTTAGGTTTTTTCGGAAGTAAGGTTCGAGATACTTGGTGGTAACTCGTTGAAAATGTGAGGGACATAAAATGAACGCATGTTTTTCCCATACCGTGTATAACATGTTGGAACGGCGTAGAGTGGAACTTTCCGCAATCGCCGTGTGACGGGGTGAGTAGATTTAAAGTCGTCGCTTCCAGTTGTAATTGAGCACTGCTGTCTCTAGGAACAAAGATCGAAAGTTCGGCATTGATAATGATTGAAATAAATCTAAATTAGAAAACACTCATGCCATAGCACACGTTTTTCAAAATTCCTTTTAAAATACCGTTCACTTTTTTGTGCCATAGCCTCGAGCATTGACCTAACCACAGTTATGCCATAGCGCAAATGTGTGTAGGCAATGAATTAGCTATGCGCCTGCGCAAATTGAAGGACATGAATGTTTTGATGTTATGGAGTAAACAGGAGCGCTCTAAGTTCAGCACAGATTTTAGTGCAATGCGAATTCCATGACAGATCAGAGTCAAAGAGAAGGCAAGATATTTTACTATGTCAGAATAGGAACTTTATCACAGTGGCACGGAAGCAATTATACCTGTGCAAAAAATTGGAATATTTAGCAGAAACAACTTTCAATAATAATCATAATAAAAATAATAATAATAATAAAGCAAATAATAATAATAATAATATATATTATTATTATTATTATTATTATTATTATTATTATTATAATTAGAGATGCACAACTAGATCGATGACACGATTAGGAAAAAACTTTTGGCCCAAATGTATCATCCGTTGCTGATAATTTTAATCATTTCTTTGCTTCCATTTTGGGAGTAGCACGTGACAAAGTAATCACGCTGTCTAATTTAGAGCAATCCTGTTTATCTTTGCATTTGTACCTAACATGACGGTTGAAGAGTTTCGTTTGACATTATGTAGTTAAAACCAATAAGTCGCCTGGTGTAAGCATTTATCTTGGAGAATTACGACGTAATTTTGGCACATGCTCAGTAATCTCCTGTTTTATATATTGAACAAATTATCGCCATCGGCATCATTCCTGTTGACCTGGAAGTGCTATTGCCAGACGTCTGTACGACGGCGGCGCTCCGGAATAGCGTAGAAAGTTATCCGGCCCATCTCAATTCTCCCATCAAGGATAGGCGCCGAAAAAACAAGGACAGAAGAGACGTAAACACTGGCGCACTCGCAACTAACATTTATTGAAAAACTAATCTCTTATATAGCCACTGAGAAAAACCTTTCGTCACGACTAGGCATGGTGTAGACCCCTTTCAAGATTCAGATTTCTTCGTCGATAAGGTAATTGACGTGTCACTTGTCCGCATCTTACCGCTTTGATTTCACAAGGCTCGTGGTAGACTCCTGGATATCTTATCTAGGTATCTGGCCAGAAATGTTGTATCTTTAAATGACGGGGAGCAGGGGCAGCGGTTGCAGTGTGTTGCCAGATGTCCAGAAGGGGTTCGCTCATGTATGGCCGCGTCATGTTCACGTGCGCGATCGTTGAAGCATCGGCCAGTCTGACCGATGTACATACTGACCCGCATGACATTGGAATTTAGTAAACAACTCCGTTGTGCACTCTGTATTGTTGCGGTGTTTAGTTTTGCATTTATTGTAATTAAGTTACATTTTGAAAAGTAGGTTACCCATGTGTACTCCTCGTGTCGTACGGCGTACTTTGCGGGAAGTGAACGTTTTGTTATTCCTCGCGTTTACACAAAATACAGAAAACGTCTGCGCTCTTTTTGCAGCCCTCGACTTTTCAACAGTCTACCAGATTCCTTCCTGAATCTAAATTCAATGCGCCAGTTAAAACGGCAACTAAAAACAATATGCTAGAGTTTACAATATTGCTTGGGTTGTTTGCAATTCTAAAACCTAGAATGTCATCTCCTCCTTTTGTGCTTCTTTGTATATGTGTCAAAAGTGAATGTGCGTTTTGTTTGCCTTTTATGTTTTCTGTGTGAATACGACTGTGTGTACCGTAGTTTCCGGGCGCGCTACTTTTCTTTTCTTTTTTGTGTGCTAGCGTATGAGATAAAATTTATGCATTCGCACAAGTTTCTGTAGTAGGTACCATTTGTGTGTCGGAACATATGCTCGTTAGTTTTATTTTGTCTATAAGTCCATGTATTTTTGTGTGTTTTCTTTCTCATGTGTGCAATTTGTTTTTATTTATTCGTGGTTTTTGTTTTTACTAATTAATTTGTCAAATCGATGTGTGTCATTTTTACGCTGATTCCCGGAGCTCGTTCTGTTCCATGCAGGAGCGGTGGAAAGTACACTGCTCGCATGAACTGGGGGCTGCTGTTCGGCCTCTGGGGACAAGTTTGCACTAGCGAGCAACTCAGCGAATCGGTTCGGAATGTATAGTCAGCTGGCTTGCTTTCAATATGACGCGTGCCTGCAAAGTGGGTTTACGAAAGTGAAAACAAAATGCTCCACCAGGAGGCACGCTGCCAAGAATCACTGCTGGCTAGCTAAAGATAAGAAAGCTGAGGAAGATCTTGCACAGCAAACGGATGCTTGACCTTGCTGCCTTCATCGTCGTGTTGGGGCAGGGCGCCGTAAAAAATAACACCGCCACAGGCCTTTGGCTATGGAGCCGCATACCACCCCGGTCACCACCTCTGAAAGCCTGACGGGCGAAAGATGCAAGACCGCATCGGCAGCATGATACAAGTTGGCAAGAGTTTTTACTCCCTTTAGGAAGGCTATGCTCTCGCGATTAGACGTGTTGTAGGGTGGCTTGCTTTTTCCAGAGTATTATAAATGCTGTAGAACACAACTATGATATTGTTCACCGATTGAGTACGATGCCAACCAGCGCCGACTTGTTACATTTATCATATTGGAAAGAGGACTTCGCACTTCACGACGCGCCTTTGGAAATAGATCAAACTGGTGACCTCATTTTAAAACACTTCTGGATTGTTGCAGCACAAGAGTTTTCCTGTGACATTTTGGCTTATGCAAGATGAATGTTCGCATGGGTGAGAAGAGATGCCAGACAGTTGAAAACGAGAAGCTGAAACTCTGCCATTAAAGCGCTCGCAGCCAATCTACGCGAGGCTCGTCACTGATTTCAAGGAGAAAACGCAGACGAAGGAAAAGTAGCGTCTGACGCCTGTGATCATTAACCCAATGTGAGTTCAAGCTGAAGCATCTGTTGGACTGCGAGTGACAACAGTCCCACGGAAACCTGTGTTGCAGATGAAAGCAACATTGTGGGTACCAATGCAGCATGTAATGAAAAAGAGAGCTGAGGGATCAAGGTTAAGCAGAATATATTCTGCCCGGCCACCAAGTGCATCCGCTCGCGTCCTCATGCAGGAAGCAACTGCTCTATGAGAGTCAGCGCATCTGTGCGTGTGTTGTTTGCGCACGATAGTCAGTGTCTTTTTCTGCGGTCTTTTGAGTGTCACTCAAGGTGCTACAGCGTAAATGTCGACATGGCGTACAGATGTTCCCGCGTCTCCGGTGTCACAAAATCTACAGCATCTAAGATGGCACTGTGTTTAAATGTTTCAAGGCGGATATTTAAAGAGCCTATGGATATTAGAAGGCTTGTTTGACTGTTGAAAAGGATGCCTATTTCCCATTTACAACTCCCTTTTGTGTTGTAAAGTAAAAGCAGCGCGTGAATATGAAGCTCGCCTCGCACTTCCGTTCCGAGTACAAAACTTGTTTGTAGCCTCTGTTATATACCTGTTTTAAGGAATTTTAGAAAAATCGATGAAAATGACATGAATATCTCTCCTGGATATGTAAGCTTTGAAGAATATGATTATATAAATTTAAGCACCACTTGCGAGTTTCATGGAAAGGCACCTTCCGAAAGCCTCGCTTGTTTGAAACAACAGATTATTTAAAGACGACAGTTGATGTTATTGTTTGTAAATATATAACATGCTGCATCAGTTTACCAGGTACCTTATTTAATGAAATGGGTCTATGGTATTTATGAACAACTTAGGGCCCATTTTGGCTTCAAGGATTTCTTAGCATGTTTCAGTCGGCTCGTACATCACGGAATCTAAAGACTGATTGAATAAACTAGACAATAAAGCCCTTGTGCCTATGCTGGTTCGGATTTAAGCGGTTAGTCGAAATACCATAGGAAGTAAGGCGCGGTTGAATGGAAGATCATTTTTTACTTCTTAAATGCCGGCTGGTAAATTTGAATTTGCCATCTCATGAGAAACTAAA
>JAZHYW010025142.1:0-175375 GCA_037355805.1 Ixodes ricinus | reverse complement strand
GCTTTAACGTTGGATTACGTATAACTCGGGTACGAACCTGCTGAGACTAAGATCAAAGAGGAAGATAATAAATCACGGAGACATAACCGTAAAAGCTTCTTGAATAAATCATTATGCCAAATTCAGTATTTTAATTAACGCGTTTTTCATGAATATCACTAGACCTGGTTTACAGTGGACGAGAGAAGGGCTGGCACCGAGGCTGAAGGTTAAAAGAGGGAGTTTATAGATGCCAACAAAATTAATGTTAGCAGTAAACAAGTGAGAGATTTAAAAAAATGTCAAAGCTTGTCTTGGACATATCTGACAAATATGGAGAAGGCATAATATTTGTTGGAATGACCTGAGAACGTGCTGTGTCTGCTGGAACGTAGCGTGATGTATACGTTCATGTGAATCATTGACGTCAAGTGACGTCAAAGAAGTGATACATCACGGCGTCACCAGACATCGTGAGGTCATTTTATGTATGACATCACCTGACATCATGACGTAATTCGGCACCATGAAGTCACGATATCAAGTAACGTCAAAATGTTACGTAAAGTCACGACGTCAGGTAGCGTAAATATCCTATATACAGTATCGCAAGTCGTTCGAGAGTAACGGTCGAGCGTGACGTGTCACTTTTCTCATGAAACCCAGCACTATAGGACCTTGAAAGCAGCTGTGCTTAAGCCCGCCTTTAGCGGCGCTTAGTTTTTTTTCGTTTTATTTTCTTTACTTTACTTCACATTTATCATAGCAGGCCACGTTATTGCCATTTTAGATTCGACTGTGTCCTTCTACTCAATATTCGAGACTCTTCAACGCCCGTTCCAGTTGCTCGGTATATCTGTAAGACTAAACTTTAGGTTAGATAAAAGGTCAGCAATGGTGGCTGTAATATGGCGCTTGCGTGAAGCGTTTATAGCACTTCTTTTGTTGCTTACATTCAGATCGAATTTGAGCGCAAACAAATGGCCACGAATAACTCAACATACACCTATATATTCTCATTTTGTACAATACATTGCGAATGATCCCTCCACATAGCCCCAATTAGATAGAAAACAGCGTAATTGAGAGGAAGAAGTAAACGAAAACTATTATATTTGAAGTTTGGGCGCTATATTCACCCTAATCTTACATTGCGGTAGGAGCTATATTGCTCGTCAGACTAATGAACCGGATGACCTTCTATCACCTGACCTTGCCAGAACAGCATGGGCGTGGACGAGAGCGCGACTGGCGAAAGAGAGAAGTATGACTGGTCTAAGAGAGCAGGTAGCTTCAAACATACAGTCAGCTTAGATATGGACCGAGTATAGTGGACGAATTACACATCCAGAACTGGTGCAACACCAACTGGATAGCAAGAACAGGTTTTGAATTTCCGTCGTCATCGGCAAGCAGTTAACGCGGAGCAAAGATTGGGAGTGAGTGCTGCCTTAACTTTGAGGTGGGGCTCGTGTTCAATTAACGAGAAGAGCCCAGCCGAATACAGGCTTAGCAAACGCGTTAGATCTGCGATCCGGGTTGACCCGTGTAGGGTGATGCAAAGATATCCACCACTGCGAACATGCTAGCAAAAAGCTATCGACTGTTTCCTCTTCACAGGTTCTCTGCTGGGTCAAAACGAACGTGTCGTAACACGACAAAGTGCACGCGCTTCTTTCCGTTCTAGAGCTGTCTACGGGATTTATACAATAGCATAAAACAAACAGGAACGTGAAAGCTAAAGGAGAGTAAAACGCTGCTCACAACTGTCCTTTTCCTTTCATGTTTTATCTTATTGCGCTTATCTATTTATCATGATAAATCAACTACCAGCAATTGATTTTAGTTCAGTCTAAGTCGTCATTTTCGTCCGTGTGAAGCAAGTACACTCTTAGTTCGGTAACGGCTAATGGCACGCCCACAGAAGATTTCAGGGTAAAATACGCTACATTTTGTCATTACACGAAAGGGACCTTCAACGTCCCTTTCGTGTAATTCAAAGACATTTCCACAGCTTCTTAAATCATTTGGGTGTTGCGACAGCATACGCGGCTTTAGCATTTTTTGGAGCTGTGCTCACCATTGACGCAGCAAACTGTTGTCGAACTGATAAGGTAACACCCGTAATGTAAAAAGTGCCTAAATTCAGAAAAGAAAGAAAGAATACCTGTCAAATTTCAAAGTCATAATGGCGTAGATGGACCCTGAGGGGAGGCCGGAAGTGTTCACAGGAACTCCAACATTGAGACAAAGATGTGGAAATATCAGCACATTTGCGGAAGGTGGTTTGGTAATACCGCTTTCATTGGCCCACGGATTTCTTTTTTGCCCCCAAGAAGGCGCCCGTGCAGCGTTGGACAGTGTTTCTCATCATTGTTTCCGAAGCAACGAAGAAAAAGGAAGAGCTTTTTCGCTATTATCGGACGCTGTCTTAATTCACGTCTGGACGTTTTTTACTTGAATTTATCCCTTCAGGGAGTCCTGTGCTCATGTTCACATCCGCGTTACATTCAATGGGTAATGCGCAGCCGTCGTCGCATTGAAGCGTGCGTCTGTAAACATTTCACGAGAGACAGGTGTCCCTAGTGAAACTGAAAGCAATCCATTGACGTTTGGGTGATGTTTAACTTTATACTGCTGTCACACTCCCTCACGCCATGGACGTCTAGGGCAGCTAGGAAAACTTTCGGCTTTTCGTTTATAGGTTGATCTCTAGCTATGATTGGGGGTTGAGTTAGATGCCTCATTGAATTTACTGAACTCAATTGGCGGGATGTATACGACTCTCAATTTTGTATCAAAATTGTTAGTCCCACCAAACCTAACCCTTCTTTATGCCGTCAAAAATGGAACGCACTTTGGGACAAAATTTTGATGAAACCTAGAAATGGCAATGTGATTCAAAGTTGACTTTATTAATCAAGTTCGACAAGTTGTGCCTTTTATCATTCAGTTCTATTCGTTTCTGGCGCTTGGCTTTGCCTTACACAGTTTTAATTGGGATGATATGCAATTTGCCCAGATACTTTTTTACGATGTACACCAACTATAAAATGTAATGAAAGAAAAATAAATCCTATTGCAAGAGGGTGCATGATCCCGTTTTTGTTACAAAATACCAAAATACGCGGGGCTAATGTGCTTTGAAATCTACTCTGGCACAGTTGATTCCATTTGCAGTCCGCAATTTGCTTTCGAAAGCATAGACCCTCATTTACTCCCTTCGGCGGAGTGAATTCCTCACCCACACAATGCGCTCCTTGATAAATATGTATCCGCAACGATTTTCATGCCTCTTAAAATAATTACAAATTCTGAGTGCATGCAGTAGGTCGTTACAAAGCGTTAATTTTGTCATGTCAATTGAAGCGTGAATTTATCAGTCACGGGTAACAGTCCTGTGTTACGCCTACCAACCATGCACAATAAGTCACGCCAATATTGACGCGACTTGTATAGCGCCAATATTGCAATGAAAAATCACGCAGATTGCAGGCGTTAAAAACGAGTGAGAACATGGTAGCGTCTTTTGACAAAGGCAAGAGAGGAGAACAGCACAAAACAAAAGACACTTATTCACGCAAACATATCCGCTGCCCAACTCAGAGTGTAATTCGAGCAAGCGAATCCCGTTCAGCAGACATAAACCTTTTTTGTCCTTTTTCTCGTATTTCTTACTGAACATGACCTTCAACAAAAATGCATTCACATGTCGCGCCGAAAACAAACGGACTAACTTTTTAAGATGGTTCACCTTATTTCTGAGTGCAAAATTGAACTTCAATCATCGCAGCGAGAACGTATTTGGGAGCCTTTCGCATGGAACGCTAGGTGCGCCTTCACTTTCTAATTTCCTCGAAGCCCATCACATGAGCTTGAATTTTTTGCGCCTGTTATTTTAAGCTCTCTGGGAAAATGCCTGCCTTCACCTGGAAGGGCTCCAGGAGTTGGAACATCCGCGACGACGGCGACACTCGCGATCGCCTGGACTTTTCGACGGATTCAAGCACGAGCGCCAGGGCAGTGACATCCATCAACAAGACATGGCAGATTCTGTAATGCCTTATGTTGCCACTTCAGCACAACTTTTGACGTATAGATGAAATATTACGCTAAACTCACCAGTCGAAGACACGTTCTACCATACTGTGATCTAAATTTTATGTGAGTTTCAGTGACTATGACGAATTTTCTTGGTTTTAGAGCGCAGCTCTTAGGCGCCCGTTTCGGGCTTGAGCGGCGTCGCCGTCGGCGTAACCGCGCGGTGCATGATGGGTAAATTTCCTCATAATTGAGCGGAAAATTATCCCCGCAAATATAGCGGAAAAATTTTTCCGCTACGTCTAGCGGAAAATTTTTCCCGCTAAATCTAGCTGGAATTCTCCCGCTAAATTTAGCGGAAATTTTTCCCACTAAATTTAGCGGAAAGTTATCCCCGCAAAATCTAGCGGAAAATTTTCCACGCTAAATCTAGCGGAAAATCTTCCCTGCTAAATCCAGCGGAAAATTTTCCCTAAATTTAGCGGAAAATTTCCCCGTTAAATCTAGCGGAAAGTTTTCCTGCTAAATATAGCTGGAAATATTTCCCCGCTAAATTTACCCGCAAAAGTTCCTCCGCCCCACCCCTCGGGGTCACGTGACCCCGAGGCCACGTGATACCGCCCCTGAGGTCACGTGACCCCTGGTCGCGTGACCCCTCAGGTCACGTGTGCCCCCCCCCCCCGGTGCCTTCCCTCCTCCTCAAGAGCTGCGCTCTAATCTCGGCGTTACAGGGAGTTGTAAACGGCTTTCATTTTTTTTAATTTAGAGAGTCTCCAAGGACTGATTCCATCGTACATCGAAAACAAACAATGCAAACAAATAGTAACAGCCTTCTTTTCTTGTTGTTGTTACTTAGGGGCATTGTGTCAGTAACGCATTTCCAACTGGTGCCTACCGCACCTGATTAGGCAGTTCCAAGATTTTATGCCTCTTAATATCATAAAGTATCATGTTTTTTCCCCGGTGGCGATCCTGGTGGTGCTGATTCAGCGGTGGCGCAACGGCAGTTTTATGTCCTGCTGCATGTATCTCTCCAGCTGACAGCCAACGGAAGTTTCGACAGCCAGGAGTTGAATCGCCGCGACGAGAGACGCTCTCACGTCCCCTCCTGCTTTTTCCCGAACTCCCACGCTCAACTCTCACGATCGCGTTACACGACAGCACGACACTCCGGACACTCTGGCTTTTTTTACGTAGTTTTTGTCCATTTCAAGACCACTTTCGTCTCTTGGGTGGAATAGGACGCTAGACACGCCAGTCAGAGAAGCGTTCTATGCACCGCGCTTACCCGGAGCGGCCGTGGTCGTCCTCGTTGCGATGAACGTCACGGAAGTTCCATCAGAGCCGCCGCCAGAAGCGCCACCTGAAGACGCATTCTCTGACGTAGCCTTCAAATCATGAGTTCCTGTCGCGTAATGACGACACAATAACACCGCAAAGGCTGTTTCAACGTCAAAAGAATCAAACACGGGTACAAATCTGCTCATCCCGGAGGCATATTCGGCTAGCCTTGTTGAGTAAATTGACTGGCCGATTCCAGCGCTTTAATTGACGCGTATCTATGCATGGCACATTTTCTGGCTTACGGGGTACGATAGGAGAGTTGGTCTCGAGGTTTACATAAAGGACGAAACCGCGAATGTATAGTCATGCTACTCAAAGAAAAAAAGGAAAACGTGGACAGGACGGTATACACGACGATTTGGGCAGACGCCGTTCTTCAAGGCGCCCACATTTGATTAAGCGAGAAGAGTAAATAAACCTGGGAGCAGACTAAAGGCTAAAAGAAGGAGTTTCGGGATCCCAACAAACGTAATATTAGCGGTAAACGATTTAGAAACAAAAAGTCAACGCATGTCTTGAGTATAACTGAAAAAACTTGGAGACGCACTTGATCCTTTTTGGATTGAGATGTCCCCATTATGTTTTTGTGTGAGGTTGCGTGACGTCATGAGGTCATGTGCGTCTGTGACGTCACACGCCGACAAATAGCGTGGCATCATGGCGTCACCGGACATCATGACGTAACGTGGTCTTATTACATCACCTCACATCATGACGTCGTGCGGCGCAAGGACATCAATATATCACGTGACGTCATAATGTGCCGTGAAGTCGCAATGTCAGGTAAAGTCAATATCATAGAAACGATATTGCAGGTCGTCCGACAGTAAAGGGTCTTATATGCTCCGACGTTGAGCGTAGCAAACGCAGAGTAGGGCAGCGCACACAGATATTGATTGGTCGCAGATATCGAGTTCCTGCTGGCCGGCCAATGAAACGTAGGCGTTCTCCGCTAGGCTGCGTTCACTTCGCTCAAGGTCGGAGTATGACAATGCCCTAGCGATCAAGCACTTTGTGTCACTCTTCTTTTAAAACCCAGAACTCGAGACGCTTTAAAACAACTCTGCATGGGCTCCGCCAATACTGGCCTTGAGTTTTTGTTTTCTCAGATTTCCTTTACTCCAATTAATCATTATACAGCAGGCAAGGTTATTTTTATTTTAGATCCAATATGTCCTCCTTCCCAGCATTGGATTTCTGGAGGCTCTTCAAGGTTCGTTTCAGTGGCTGAGAATCTCGGTTAAACACTGGAGAGCCAGCAATGGCCGCTGTAATCTAGCGCATGTTTAAAAAGGCCGGTTCTCACATGCAGAGAAGAGCTGATGTAGCTCTGCTCACATGTCGTCAGCTACTTCTCGCCTGCCAGCAGCAGCAGTTTTGACGGTGCTAAACCAAGCTAGTGAACGTTCCCTTCAGCACCCGTTTCGCGCGAGGTGAGCGCTAGACTTGTAGCGCTCCGCTGCATGCGTGAACAGGCCTTAAAGCGTCTATGACACAATTTTTTTATAACACCCATTCAATAGAGCTATTGCTTTATTACCCAAGCATCAAGGAGAATGCAGAGATTGGTGTTTCACGCGCTACACGTGCTGGCCTCAGCAGAGTAACTTTTCTAAACAAAAACCTAAAATAAATGGCATCTTGCGCACGCGTTCGTCAAGGCTTTATTTTTGTTATTTACTTCGAATCTTTTATACGTTCAAGGCGCGCGCGTGTGGCGCGTGGAACAGCAATTCCTGCATTCTCCTTGATGCTTGGGTAATAGAGCAAGTGGTCTATTCGCGCTCAGCTAAATGGCCACGAGATACTCAAAATAACTATTCCAGTTTTCCAGCATATGCTGGAAAAGATAGCTTGACATCGCACCATTTACAGATGGTAAACTGCGTATATTCGCCCTTAATTAAGTCAATGTAAAGTATTATGTTTTGGGTTTGAGCGCTGTATATTCCGTTCACCCCCAAGCTGACATTGCGGTGGGAGCTACGTTCTCGCCGGACCAATGAACCGCCTCCCCATTCACCACCTGATCCCCTCTTTGCGCACGGTGGTGGACGGAGGACGATGACCTGGCGAAAGAGACGTACGACTAGTCTGAACGAGCACGTAGCCTCCGCAATATTGTCAGCTGAGGTGCGGACGGAGTATGTTAGATGACGTATACTTGGGGAACTGAAGTATCCCCACCAAACACGAGTTGCGGCGCCGCGACAGTAAACACACTATCACCCTTAGGTTGAGACTGCAGTCAAAGCTACAAGCGCGAGCTAATCCGCGCTCCTGGCTTCGAGGCATGCATCTCTAACCTGAGCGCTCGTTCTACGTAAGAACGATACAAAGCGACGACCTCAAGCTCTCGTGCTGGAAGCCATGGCTGCAGTCACAGCCTAAGTGTGAACGGAAAATAACCTTCTCTAGTGCCTTTTTTTTTTTCAGAGCCCTTACACTTAATTGTCAGGATTGCGTCATCCGACAGCACGAAGCGTCGGCTTCTGTGACGTAGTTTTTGTTCTGATCAAAACCTCCTTCGATTCTTGGGCAGAATAGGACGCTAGACACGCCGGTCAAAGGATCGTTCCAAACACCGCACTTACCTTGAGCAGACGTTGTCGTCGTCGTTGTAATGAACGTCGCTGAAGATGCATTGGAGCCGTTGCCGGATAGGCCACCAGAAGACGCAGTCTCTGGCGTTGATTCCCAATATTTTGTGCCTGTCGGGCAGTGACATCACAATGACATCTCAGGTTGTTTTAACATCGAAAGACACAAACTCGGGTACGAATCTGCACATCCTAAGATCAAGGAAGAGGATAATAAATTCTAGAGGCACATTTTAAAAAGCTTCTTGAGCAAACCACCAGGCCGATTTCAGCACTCTAATTGATGCGTATTTATGGGCGTGACGTGACCAGGTTTACACTGGACGAGAGGAAGGCGATGTCCCGAAGCTAAAGTAAAGGCACCTAGATTTCCTTACCCGAGAAGAGTAGGCAAATCTATTAGCCGGCTGAAGGTGAACAGAGGGAGTTTCAAGACGCCAACAAAATTAATTTTTGATGTAAACGAGCGGGAATAAAAGAAAAGTCAAACCATGTATGGAATATATCTGACAAACTTGGAGATGCGCATAAACTTTTTGGAATGAGCTGGGGACTTGCTGTGCTTGTCCAACGTCGTGTGATGTCCGGAGGTCATGTAGGTCTCTTACATCACGTGATGTCAAAGTTGTGTGATATCAAGGCCTTAGCATGACATCGTGACGTCAGTAGATGTATGAAATTAACTGATATTATGACGTCGTGCGGCAGCACGACGCCACAATATCACGTGATTTCATAAAGTCACGTGAAGTTGCGACATCCGGTAGCGTCAATGCCATATAAACGATATGGCAAGTCGTTCTGAGAATAACAGTCGAGAGCGACGTGTCGTTTTTCTTTGAACACCCTCCACTATAGACGCTTCAAAGCAGCTGTGCATGGACCTCTGCCATCAGAGCCGTATATGTAGAAAGTTTGGTCAATGGCAAGCGCGGGCAGAGCCAGGGCGTGCACCAGACTCGGAAAGAGGGCTTGGCATGCTCTCTTGACCAACCAGAAGCCGAAAAGAATCCCCTAGCGGTAGTAGCGAGAAACAGTTCTGATCAAAGGTAAATGTTCGTATATGGTTTTAATAAGCGCGTAAGAGTAAAGTAGAGTAACTCTTTGTGGTTGAAAATAGGGTGCACGTGATGTTTCGATCATTATCATTGCAGCAAGATGTAAGAAACGAATGCGCCGCTGAACTCTGTTTTGCTCGGACAGAGTGTGACCGCTCGGACGACAGATTCCCGGCCCTCGGCGCTTGGCGTACGGAATATGTCGATCGTTCCGCTAGTCGCCCTCTTCCACCATCATTTTAGATGAGCGTGATTGAAACATCACGTGTACCATATTTTCAGTCACCGAGAGTTACTCCGATGCAGTTATCAGGTTTGTTTCTCGCGACCACCGCCAGGGTATTATTTCCGGCTTCTGGTTGGTCACATTCGAATTTCTGAAGACGCCCTGGAACACGCCCAGCCCGCTTTCGGCCATATGGCGCCTCCTCGTTTGTCTCCTATACTTCCCAACGAATGGCCAAACTCTCTACATATGCGGCTCTGCCCGCCATTACCGACCTTCGGTTTTTTGTCCTCTGATTTCCAGCTTGGAGCACGTGGAAGGAAAGCTCGTTCCAAGGTAGTCAACTGATGATGTAATAGAAGTTTCTTGCTGTCACCGGCCAGCGGTTCTAGCGGTGCCAAAGCGGCGGTGGTGGAACGGCTGTCGCCTGCTCTGCTGCATGGCGTTCTTTAGCTTAACACTCCAAGAAAGCCCCGGCAGGCAGTAGTTGGGGCACTGCGACAAAAAGCACACTATCCTCCGATCACCCTGATGCTGAGAGGCAGCTAAAGCTACAAGCAAGATCTAGCCCGCGCTCCTGGCTTTAAGACCTGCAGCTTTGTGCGAGCGCTCGGTCTGCAGAAGAACGCTTCGAAGTGGCGACCTCGAACTCTCGTGCTTGTGCCATCGGCTGCAGTCTCAGCATAAAGGGGAGGTGCAACGATATTCTATTGGAACGTTTTTCATTTTACTCAAGCTTACTCACTGGCCTCTAGTGGGACTGAAGTATGCTCGCATGCAGCGCCACTGGCCAAGAAACTTCTTTGCTGCGGTGTAATTTCAAGGACAAAAGCCAGCGTTTTCATTCCGTCTTTCCTTCAGTAAACATGATGACGTAGCTGGGTGGTCGCAGCACCGCCCAATGAAGATAGTTGAATGAGGCTCATAGATTGTACCCGAGCATCGCGTGGCCACTCGATTTAGCCTCGTGATAATCGATAGCTCGAGAAGCATTCGGGTAGTGGCCCGTGTCCAATCGCTGCAATGACGACAATAGCCGAGACATCACAATGTCTGAAACTCAACGTATGTCCTGTGCCTTGCCAACTCCAAGGCGTGGCTATGATTAACATTGTCGGAATATAATCGGCTCCAGATCAACGTGGCCGCTTGTTCTGGCTGCTGGTTGAGGGGGCGAACGCTGCTCGTTTTTCTTTAATTTTTTTTCTGCGACTTCGATTGCGTGTGGTGAAAAACGAACCGCTGTTTTACAGGTCATTAACGTCAGGAATCTGTTCTAGTCGGTATTTGCGCCAAGTACAGAAATCGTTGCATCGCCCCCTTAAGGGTGAACGAAATATAACATTTTGTCCTGCCTTTTTTCCAGAACTCCTACGCGCAACCGTCAGGATTCTGTCATCCGACAAAATGTCACTGTGGCTTCTCTGGCATATAGTTAAAACAGCGTAAACGAACACAAAGACAAGTAGAAGAAGGGACACAGACACAGCGCTGACTCAAGACTTGCTCTATTTCCGTCTTTCTAAAACACATGAACATAAGAATACACAAAGAGGAAAGAAAAGGAAGAATCCCGCTGGTAGGACATCTTCGCTGCCATGTGCCATGCGAAACAATTGTAACAGAATCTACCTATACAAAAAGCAAATAAAAAGGAAATTAAATGGTAGAGAAATATAAAACATTATGTAGTTACGCCTCAGGTCTGAGCGAAGCCAAAACTACAGCGCGAGTCCTAAGGCTTTGTGCGTTCCTGTCTCGCACGCGGCCTCGTGCTGTGTGGATACCGCTTTTAGGCTGCATCAGAGCCGTTTATTGAGAGAGTTTGGCCATACATTGGTTTGAATAGGCGAGCATCTCGGGGCCAACCACAGGCCGCGAAACAGCCCCTAGCGGTGGTCGTGTGCTCTTAAATTTGTGACACGACTATACTTCGTTTCACCTTATTTGCGAGCGAAGGCGAAACTGGAAGCGCGTGCACGGAAGCTCCGTGCGTTCAGGCTTTGCTCGAGCGCGCGAGCTGAGGGAGAAATGCAAAAAGCGCTGGTCTCGCGCTTCTAGCTTCGGCTTCGCTCGCAGATAAAGTGAAACGAAGTATAATTTGAAGCCGTGCCGAACGGAACTCCGCGTCTCAAGACGCTCGCGCACCCCACCCTCGCACAGCTTTCTTTCAGCCAGTCTCAGGACGCTGTCCTAGCAGTGCAGACAAAGGCATGGGCACGAGCGCGTGGCTTTGGAAAGTGCCTCCTATGCACGAGGTCTCGTACAAACAAAAGCGTTTCGCTGAGCTAGGCTCACGCGCCTGTGCCTTTGTCTTCACTGCAGACATTTGTGAGATGGAGTAGAGGTCTCCTGATTGGTCGACGCTGTGTCACAAATTTAGTTTACGCTCTAAGCGTGGGGGAATCTTCGGCGCTGGTGGCGGCCTTCGCTCCGCCTATTGTCCAAACTCTCCTAATATACGGCTCTGGGCTGCATGTATGCGCTTGTAGCCATAGGATCGCTCCCACGGAGGCTGAAGCGAAGTATTAAACAAACGTGTCCAAACTCCGAACAAACTCGAATTCTTCACTGGATAGCGTAACTGACTCTGAACTTACTCATAGATCGGTACCGTACTGCCAAATGTAAAATGTATTGAGGTATTTAGCGCACAATGTAGAGAGAAGAAGGGCAGGACAGAAAAGAGCGCTTTATACTCACAACAACATTTACTGACAAGAAAGGAACAGAAAGAAAAAAACAAATAATCCGCCGCGTACTCGTGCATCTACCACAGCCCCGTGAATGATAGCGGCTAGTTCATCCAGGCTCGTGTGGGCCACTTCATTGTCTGTTCAAGTAATTCCCTTTCCTTGTTTGATAGCCTTATGGATTCAACGCTAATACAGTTCCTGTCCTCTCGAAGGATGTAGAAGGCCTGCGAGTACCTCGCGGGTCAATTTGACTTTGTTCTTCCCCAAGATGTTGGTCTCACGGAATAATGGTCTGCACGTGCATTCCCTGCAACGGAGAGGAAGATTTCCGCCCACTACAGCCTTCAAGGAGCAATCATGCTCCCGGAGTCGGTCATTGAGGCATCTGCCAGTTTGGCCTATGTAGCTCTTGCCACACGAAAGAGGTATCTTATATACGACGCCCGAAGCGCATGGAAGGAATTAGTTTGCATGCTTCTTGGTGCACGTGGGTTTTGTGGTACCCTCAGCATGCGCATTCACCCTAGGGTGAATTTGGTTCATTTTTTGTGGTGCTGAAAAAACTACTCTGACCCCATAGTGGCTGGCGACGTTTTTTGTTTTAAATTATGGAACATCCTGTGCAGGTACGGTATTACTACTGGCCTTGTTTTCTTGACACTGGTCTTGTTGGACTGGAAGCCTTTTGCCTTCTTCAGCAGAGCGTTTGCCACGTCAGCCAGTAGGGCTGGCGAATAGCCGGCTTTTCTTAGCCTCTCTACTTGCATAGTGAAGCTGGCTGACATAGCTCTCTTCTGTCCTGTCCTTCTTCTCTCTACATTGTGCGCTAAATACCTCAATATGTTAGACTACCAACTAGCCCAAATGGCGACTTCACTGAATGTAAAATGATTCATGAATTTCCCTAGCCATTTTTTGTGAATGTTTAGCCAAAATTTCGATGTCACCTAACCGAAGTAAACAGCCACACCTATCGCAATAACGGCTAGGTGACCAGAAGGTGAAGACCTTAAAGACTGAGAATGATTTTGAGCTCTAACATTAAAACATTTGTCCGTCTGCCCAATACACACTTTACCACAGGAAAAGTGTATTTTATAAACGACCCCCATAGCACATAGGTACATATTTGATACGATGGTTAATCCCACACCCTACACGTCGAAGTCCTACTCTCTCAATGGACGCGCACAGACGAGATACCTTGGAAAGTGCTGAAAAGTCTATTGGGACTTTGTATTTGAAGAGCTACTTTTTCATCCTGAGGAAGAAGCTGTGCAAATATGGTATTACCACTCATGTCCTTGTGTTCGTTTGCGCAGTTTTAATTATATGTTTAGCAATACACCACAGACTAGCCCACCTCCAAGCATTACTGGCTACTCTGACGTCGCTTCTGTTCACTTCAAGGCCACTTTCGATGCTTGGGCGATATAAGACACTAGACACGTCAGGCATATATCCTTTCCAAACACGGCACCTACCTGGAGTGGCCGTAGTCGTCGTCGTTGTCAAGATCGTCACGGAAGGTGCAGCGGAGCCGCCGCCGGAAGCGCCACCTGAAGACCCAGTCTCAGACTTTGATTCCCAATATTTTGTGCCTGTCGTGCAGTGAACAACAAAGTGACCCAGCGGAGGTTGATTCAACGTCGGATTACGTAAACGCGGGTACGAACCTGCTGAGATTAAGATCACAGAGGAAGATAAAAAATCTCGGAGACATATTCGTAAAAGCTTCTTGAGTAAATCATTAGTCCAAATTCAGTGCTTTAATTAACGCGTTTTTATGAATGTCATAAGACCTGGTTTACGGTGGACTAAAGAAGGGGAGCCAATGAAGCTTAAGGTTAAAATAGGGAGTTTCTAAGATGCCAACAAAATCAATGTTAGCAGTAAACAAGTGAGAGATTAACCGAAACGTCAAAGTTTGTCTTGGATATATCTGACAAATTCGGAGAAGGTATAATATTTGATGGAATGAGCTGGGAACCTGCTGTGTCTCTGGAACGTAACGTGATGTCATAAGGTCCTGTGATCATTAACGTCATATGACGTCAATGTAGCGATTCATCACGGCGTCACGAGACATCATGACGTCACTTTATGAATGACATCACCTCACATTATGACGTAATGCGGCACCATGAAGTCACGATATCACATGACGTCATAACGTTACGTGAAGTCACGACGTCAGGTAGCGTTAATATCCTATACACACAATCGCAAGTCGTTCGAGAGTAACGGTCGAGCGTGACGTGTCACTTTTCTGATAAAACCCAGCTTTACAGAAGCTTTTAAGCAGCTGTGCATGAACCCGCTTTTACCGACGCTTAGTTTTTTTTTTCTATTCTATTCTTATTTCTTTTACTTTACTTCACTTTTATCATAGCAGGCCAGATTATTGCCATTGCAGATTCGACAATTTCCTTCTACTCAGTACTCTAGGCTCTTCAACGCCCGCTCCAGCTGCTCGGTATCTCGGTAAGTCTAAACTTTAGGTTAGACAAAAGGTCAGCAATGGCGGCTGTAATCTGGCGCTTGTGTAATGCGTGTATAGCACTTTCTTTCTTTTTTTCGCTTAAACTCAACGAATTTGCGCACAAATAAACGGCCACGGGTAACTCAAGAGGCACTTATATATTCTCGTTTTTATTCTCATTTTGTAGAATACATTGGAAATGATCCCTCCACATAGCCCCAACATAGCCCGAATTAGATAGAAAACAGCATAATTGCGAGGAAGAAGTAAACAAAAAATATTCTATTTGAGGTTTGGGCGCTAGATTCACCTCTAATCTTACATGGCGGTGGGAGCTATGTGCTCACCGGACCAATGAACCGGATCACCTTCTATCACCTGACCCTGCCAAAAAGAGCATGGGCGTGGACGAGAGCGCGACTGGCGAAAGGGAGAAGTAGGACTAATCTAAAGGAGCAGGTAGCTTCAAACATACTGTCAGCTTAGATATGTACCCAGTGTAGTGGACGACTTATACATCCAGAATTGGTGCAACACCAACTGGATAGCGAAAACGGGTTTTGAATTTCAGGAGTCATCGACAAGTAGTTAACGCGGAGCACAAATTTGGAATAGGTGCTGTCTTAACTTTGGGCTGGGGCTCGTGTTCAATTAACGAGAAGAGCCCCGTCGAACGCTAACCGAGCACATGCGTCAGATCTGTGATCCGGGTTGACCTCGTGTAGGTGATGCAAAGATATCCAACACTGCGGACATGCTAGCAAAAAGCTATCGACTGTTTCCTCTTCACGGGTTCTTGCTGGGTCAAAACGGACGTGTCGTAACACGACAAAGTTCACGCGCTTCTTCCCGTTCTAGAGCTGTCTACGGGATTTATACAGTAGCATAAAACAGATCAGGAACCTGAAAGCTGAAGGAGAGTAAAACGCTACTCACAACTGTCCTTTGCCTTTCGTGTTTTATCTTATTGCGCTTATTTATTTATCATGGTGAATCAACCACCCAGCAATTGATTTCAGTTCAGTCTGAAGTCATCATCTTCGTCCGTGTGAAGCAAGTACACTCTTAGTTCGGTAACGGCTAATGGCACGCCCACAGTAGTTTTTGGGGTAAAATACGCTGCATTTTGTCATTACAAGAAAGGGACCTTCAACGCCTAGCCGAGCCATGAAGGCATTTCCAGAGCTCCTCATATCATTTCAATTGTCCTGACATGATTTGGGATACTCTTTCCTTCTCGAATCACGTTTCAGGCGAACTTATAGACACATGTCTTACATTTAATCTATCACAAATGATTATTCAACCTACCAGATCAACCTTAAGAGCAAGTCATATTCTAGATCTATGCCTCACTACTGACACTGCACTTGTTAAAAATATAACATACCTCTCACCCATTAAAGACCATGACGTAATTCAATTCAATATTCAATTTGAAACTTAGCGGAAATCACCATATTTTAAAACCATTAAAGACTATAATAAAGCTAATTACTCCGCAATTAACAATTAGCTTGAAATATTTTTCGATAGTTTTCAGTGTGGCTATATGAGCAGGGCAGTTGATGAAATTTGAATTCTCTTGAGAAATAAACTCGCACACCTTGCCGACACTTACATCCCAACAATAAACATAACTTGTGACAAATCGAATCCCTTGTTCACAAAAACGCTTAACCAACTTAACAGAAAAAAGAAAAGACTATTTAGCAGTGCCAAACAACTGACTACCGATCTCGCTTGGAAACAGTACAATTATATTGCTAAAGTTTATAAGAAATCTGATTGCAGACGCGAAGGCAAAATTCTTTAACAATGACTTAGTAAACATTCTACTCAATAAACCAAACAACTATTCTGGGAGGTAAGTAATCCAAAAACGTCTAAACCTGTACAACTAATAAGTGATTATCGGTTGCCATTATCGGACCAAGAAAGCGCCAACGGTGTTAACCACTATTTCTACCTCAGTCTTTACCACAGATGACCACAGTAGCATGCATCATCTTAACAACGCATATCACACTCCCATGACTGCCATTGAAATAACGTATTCAGGTATCATAAGCTCTATAGAAAGGTTACAGTTGTCGTCTAGTTTTGGGGATGACAAAATTAACTCCAAATTACTGAAAAACTCTAAATTACAATCAGCTCGTTTTCTGTTAATTATCTTCTAACAATCTTTGTCTTCTGGCGAGCTTTTCTACAGATTGCAAAATTTGCAGAGTGGTCCCCATACACAAATCGGGGGATCGAACTTTATTATAAAATTATCGTCCTATATCTCTAACCAGTGTCCCGTAGCAAGCTACTTGAGCACATAATATATTCAAATTTCATGAAGCACTTCGAAAAAAAACCTCATCCTCTTTTCAAACCAGCACGGGTTCGGACAATCATACTCTTGCGAAACACAACTAGTACAACTTGTTCATGAAATACACAGTAACATCGATAATTACATACAGACAGACGCCATATTCATTGATTTTTCCAAAGCATTCGATAAGGTATCCCATAGTTTACTCATGCTCAAGTTAAATCAACTTCACATTCATCCACTTGTAACATCTTAGATAGGATAATTTTTAACCAATCGTACTCAGCATACTGTGGTTAAGAACCAGTCGTCAGCTTACTCTCCTGTATCATCCGGAGTCCCCCAGGGCAGTGTTCTTGGCCCTCTGCTTTTTTAACCTTTGTAAATGACCTACCTGATTAACATAACAAGCTGTATTCGACTGTATTGCTGATGACTGCGTAAATTACCGATCTGCATTTAAGCTGAACGATAACATAACCCTACAAGCTGACCTTAACCTAATAGCCGACTGGTGTAAACAGTGGGAAATGACAATTAACTTTTCTAAATCAAATCTTGTTTGCTTCACGCGTGCTCATAGTCATCTCTCTTTCACTTACACCATGTGCAGCCAGGTAATTATCAAGTGTCCATCTTACAAATATCTTGGCGTTCACTTATCTGACGATATCTCATGGAACATGCATATAACACACGTCCTGTCTAATGCTTACCGCTCTCTTGGCTATCTTCGACGGAATCTAAATCTAGCACCATCATCAGTTAAACAACTAGCCTACACTACACTCGTAAATATCGCAACTTGAATACGCGTCATCCATCTGGTCCCCTTGGCAACATTAATTAATAACAAACATAGAGGCACTTCAAAATCGAGCAATCAGATTCTACTTTTTTTTCAGATTACTCACGAGACACCAGCATTACTTCTTTACGAATGAAAGCTAACCTTGATCTGCTGTCATTCAGAAGAAAATTATCACGCCTGCCTCTTTTTCACAAGATTTACTATCGTAACCGTGACATCAAAATTTCACTATTATTCCCAGCCACTCGCATATTTCCTCGCGCTGATACCGTATCTAAAGTTCGTCCAATTTTCGCCTCGTCAGTTTCGTTTCTTAACTCCACCTTGCCATTAACAATAACAGACTAGAATAGCCTGCGTAACAGTATCGTGACCCAGACAGATCATAACAGATTCATATATCAACTCATGATTCATCTGCATCTGCACTAATAGCAAAGTCAATTCGTGTTTATAGAAATGTTTTATTTGTGTATTTCTCTGTTTAATCAGCTGTTTTTCCTTAAAAATGTTTTAAGTATTTTTTCTCGGTTTTTGTTGCTTTATGTAATAATGTTCTGCAGCATGCAACCCACTTTTTGTTTGTTCCTTTATATAATGTTTTTTTTTCATCAGGTACCCCCCCACCTTGTGTAATGCCCGTAAGGGCCTTCAAGGTTTAATAAATTATGATGACGATGATTTAGGTGTTGCAACAGCATACGCAGCCTTAGAATTTTTAGAGCGGCGCTCACCATTGGCGTAACAAACTGATTGTCAAACTGATAAGGTAACACCCGCAATGAGAGAAGCGTCTAAGTTCAGTAAGAAAATAAAAATACATGTCAAATTTCAAAGTCAGAATAGCGTAGGAGGACCGCGAGGGGAGGCTGGAAGTGTTCACTAGAACTCCAACATTCAGACGAAGATGTGGAAATGTCAGCAGATTTGCGGGAGGTGGTTTGGTAACACCGTTTTGATTGGCCTGCGGATTTCTTTTTGCCTCCGAGGAGGCGCCCGTGCAGCCTTGGACCGGGTTTCTCATCATCGCTTTCGAAGCAACGAAGAGAAAGGAAGAGCTTTTACGCAATTATCGGACGCTGTCTTAATTTACGTCTGGACGTGTTTTACTTGACTTTATCCCCTCAAGGAGTCCTGTGCTCATTCTCACATCTGCGTTGCATTCAATGGGTAATGCGCAGCCATCGTTGCCATGAAGCGTGCGTCTGTACAGAGTTCAAGAGAGACAGGTGTCCCAGTAAAACTGAAAGCATCGCATTGACGTTTGGGTGATGTCTATACTGCGGTGACACTCCCTCAAGCCATGGACGTCTAGGGCTATTAAGCAAACGTTTGGCTTTTTGTTTATAGGCGATCTCTAGCTGTGATTGGGGGTTGAGTTAGATGCCTCATTAAATTTAGTGGACAATATTGACAGGATGTATAAGACTCTCAATTTTGGATCACAATTGTTAGTCCCACCACACCTAACCGTTCTTTACACCGTGGAAAAATGGAAAGCGGTTTGGGACAAACTTTTAAAGATACCTAAAGAGTTAATGTGATCTGTTGACTTTATTAATAAAGTTCGATAGACTGTGCCTCTTATCACTGAGTTATATTCGTTTCTGGCGCTTGGCATTGTCTTTCTCAGTTTTAGTTGAGATGAAATGCAATTTGCCCAGACATTTTTCTACGATGCTACCAAACACAAATTGTAATGAAAGAAAAAAAATCCAGTTGCAAGAGGCCATGATGCCGTTTTGTTACAAAAGAGCGAAATCCGCGGGGCTAATGTGCTTGAAATATATTTGGCCACTTGTCCATTTGCAGTCCGCATTTTGGTTTCGAAAGCATAGACCCACATTTATTTCCTTGGGCGAAGTAAATATCTTCCGCAAACAATGCGCTTTTTGATAAGTATGTATGCACAACCATTTTCTTTCCTCTTAAAATAATTGCAAAGTTTGGTGCATGCAGCGGGCCGTTAAAAAGCGGTCATTGTGTTGTGTCGATTGAAGCGTGACTTTATCAATCACATGTTACAGTCCTACGTTACGCCGACCAACCGTCAGATAAGTCACGCGAATATTAACGCGAGTTCTATAGCGCCAATATTGCCGTGAAAAATCACGCAGATTGTAGGTGTTAAAAAAGAATGCGAACATGATAGCTCATTTGACAAGGGCAAGAGAGGAGAACAGGACAAAACAAAAGACACTTATTCACAGAAACATAGCCGTCGCCAAACTAAGAACGTAATTAGGGCAAGCGAATTCCGCTCAGCAGACAAACATTTTCTCTCCTTTTTCCTTATTTCTTGCTGAACATGACCTTCAACAAAAATACATTCACATGTTGCGCCGAAAACAAACGGACTAATATGTTAAGACGGTTCACCATATTTGAGAATGCAAAAATTGAACTTCAATCATCGAAGCGAGAACGTGTTTGGCACCCGGTTGCCTGGAACGCTAGGTGCGCCTTTACGTTCTAGTCCCCTCGAAGCCAATCACGTGATTTTGAAATTTTTCACGCGGTTATCTTAATCTCTGGGATAATACCTGCCTTCACCTGCAAGGGCCAAAGAGTTTAAAGTCCGCGACGACGGCGGCACTCGCGATCGCTCGGACTTTTCGACGGGATTCAAGCACCAACCGCCAGGACAGCGACATCCGTCAACGAGACATGGCAGATTCTGTGATGCCTCATGTTGCCACTTCAGCACAGCTTTCGACGTATAGGCGAAATGTTACGCTAAACAGACTAGTCGAAGACGCCTTCCATCTACTGTGACCTACATTTTACGTGAGTTTCAATGACTATGCCGAATTTTCCGGGTTTTTAATTTAGAGAGTCTCCAAAAACTGATGCTCTCGTATATCAAAAATAAACATTGCAAATAAATAGTAACAGCCTTCTTTTCTTGTTGTTGTTACTTAGAGGTGTTGTGTCAGTAACGCATCCCCAACTGATGTGTCTACCGCACCTGATAAAACAGTTCCAAGATTTTAAGCCTGATAATATCAAAGAAGTGTCATGTTTTCGCCGGCAGCAATCCCGGTGGTGACAATTCAGCAGTGGTGCAACTCCAGTCTCGTGTCCTGCTGCATGTATCTCTCCAGCTTGAAGTTTCGGCAGCCAGGTGTTGGATAGCCGCGACAAGAGGCGCTCTCACATCCCCTTCTGCTTTTTTCCCGAACTCCCACGCTCAACTCTCAGGATTGCGTTATCCGACAGCACGACGCTGTGGCTTTTTCTACGTCGTTTTTGTCCACTTCAAGACTCCTTTCGATTCTTAGGTGGAATAGGACGCTAGACAAGCCAGTCAAAGAAGCGTTCCATGCGCTGCGCTTACCCGGAGCGGCCGTGGTCGTCGTCATTGTTATGAACGTCACGGAAGATCCATCGGAGCCGCCGCCGGAAGTGCCACCTAAAGACGGATTCTCTGACGTAGTCTTCAAATCAGGAGTTCCTGTCGCGCAATAACGACACAATAACACAGCAGTGGTTGTTTTAACGTCAAAAAATTCAAACATGGGTACGAATCTGGTCATCATAATCTCAAAAACTAGAACAAAAATCCCGGAGGCATATTCGGATAAGCTTGTTGAGTTAATCGACTGGCCAATTTCAGCACTTTAATTTGCACGTTATATGCATGTCCCATTTTCTGGTATACGGGGTAGGATCGGAGGGTTGGTCTCGATGTTTCCAAAAAGGACGAAATCGCGAAAATATGGTTATGCTACTCGAAAACAACGTGAACAGGAAGGTGTTCACGACGTTTTGGGAGGGCGCCCTTCTTTAAGGCGCAAACATTTGCTTAAGCGAGAAGAGTAAATAAATTTGGGAGCAGGCTAAAGGCTAAGAGAAGGAGTTTCGGGACGCCAACAAAAACATTATTAGTGGTAAACGAGTGAGAAAAAAGAAGTCAACGGATCTCTTGACTGTAACTGAAAAAAACTTGCATGGCGCCCCGACTGGTGCCCCATAAAGCCCCTTGATATGTTTCCGTTTGTCTTGCAAGTAGCGTCAAATGCCCGAGCGCACGTAGCTCGTGTCTCGAGCGGCCCTTGGAAGCAAATGACTGCGTAGCACTGAAATGAGTGGCCCTTGGAAGCGAATCGCAGCGGAGCACCCGCTCATGGCACGTGTCTCGCGCGTTTCCACAACAATGGTTGGCGGTACTTGTTAAGAACGTCTGCATTAGGACCTTCATACTTCGTTTCAGCTTGGGTCCAGACGCAGCCGATGCTACAAGCGCGGGCTCCGGGCTTTCAGCGTCCCTGCCAGGCACGCGCGCTCGTGCAGTGCCAGCACTGTCCAGGGCCACATGCTTGCGCTAGTAACATAGGCTGCGTCTGGACCCAAGCTGAAACAAAGTATAGTGCCCCATGGATGCAAGCACGTGCAACGTGCATGTGGACACATCTTTTCTCCTATTTTTATCAAGCTTGCAATTGACTCCGTAAGTGTGACGTCATGGGTCCAAACAAACCGTTGCTAGGGTCGTTGTTATGGACGAATACATGTGGCTCGGTTTTGCTACGAAAACCCGACCGTTCAAAAATCAGGAGTAGGATTTAAACTTCTAAAAATCACAGATATAGAAAGCTTGAATGTCATATATGTTTCGACAGAAGTGTGCCGGTAATCGCTCGTTTCTGAAATATTTACGACTGCAACTTCCGGTCCTCAAGATGCCTGCAGCAGACGACGAATGCAAGAAGTATGCCGTCTGCCGCACGCCGGCCGTCCAAGTGGGGCCGTCGTTTGCATCGTGTGAATAAAGACGATATTCTGACATCGCATTTGTTTGAAATATAATGAGTTTCATACACTCTTAAGATTTCATAGTGTGGTGCGATGCAAAATATGGTTTATCGAAAGTCCGGGCGTCGATCGAGATGATAGTCTGCTAAAAGATCGCATTGCACCCGCGAGAAAAGCACTTCAGGCGAACGGTTGAGATCCCAAATTTTGTTTGCGGACTCGCGCTATGCGAGGGTGCTTCGTATACCTGGTTGTAACCATCGCGTGGAGAGAGATTCTTGCAGTTTCTTCAGATTTCCGCAAGACCCCAAAGCGCGAAAGAACTGGATAAAAAACATAAGGTGAGTCTATTACAGACTGTACTCGCATCGCGGGTTCGATGAAGAATGAAGATCTTCACCAAAAAGAGCACATCCACGGAATTTGATGTATACCAAGGGGAAAAAAAAAGCAAAATACTGCGAAATCGCGATAGACATGCAATTCTTTAATAACCTGACAACCACAATAATAAAATAATAATAACAAACGACTTACCTCGACGGCGTACGATTTGTTTCTCATGGTGGCCTGCACTACGCCGGTAATGCACTTCAGGTCGTCGTCGTAACTGATCTGCGTGACGTGGTTTGATTTTACTGCATTTTCACCCCTCGTAACTAAGCTGGGTTGTTCACAGGAAAAAAAGAACGCACATTGCGGAGGCCTCTACGGCCACGGCAATCCACTTGTTTTTGTCGCTTGTTTACCGACGCATTTCAATGAAGACGCCCGCTGCAACAGAGGCCAGCAAATCTATCGTGTCGTCTGCTACCAAAGCAAAGCGGAGTGTAAGACTTCAGAAATGGCTTTCATCGTTGCAATATGACACTGAGACGACAAGAACATCTTCATAATTAGATATCAAGAAGTTAGGTTGCTTACAAAAAATTATTTACTTACTTGTAAGCAAAAATCTAGCCTCATGTGGAGTCTCCATGCATTAGTCCATAGCAACGTCCCTAGCAACGGTTTGTTTGGACCCAAACGCCATGTTGTGACGTCATCACTTACGGGGTCAATGGCAAGGGCTATACTCCGTTTTACCTTAAGTTGTACCGCAGCGATGGCTAGAAGCGCGAGCTCATAGCGTTGGCTGGCAGCACTCAGTGCACGAGAGCTTGTGCCGCCGAGACATGCCCTGCGAGCAAGGGGCTCGCGCTATACTCTGTAACGCCTCATGATGTACCGCAGGAGAAGGCTACAGGCGCGAGGCTCCTTGCTCGCTGCGGCGCATGTCGGCGGCACAAGCTGTCGTGACTTAGAGCGGCTGCCAACGCTATGCGCTCGCTTATAGCCTTCGCTGCGGTACAACATAAGGTGAAACGAAGTATAGTAGCCTTTCCTGCGGTAAAACATAAGGTAAAATAGAGTATAGGGTGCCTCCATGTCTTTCTGGTTGAGGTGATGCCACCCTTCGTAGTACCCCATGCCGACAGTACGCGCTCACCGGTAAAATACAAAGAAATCGACGGGAACAAAATGTCGCCATAGCACAGTCAGCGCCACAAACGCGTGCAGGGACACGCTCTTTCACGCGCTCCTCAACAAAGAGAAAAACAAAAGTGTGGGACAAAATAGCCACATGCCTTCACCCTAAGCAAAGCGCACATGAAGGCACCCTAGCAGGAGCTTGCCGGTACGAGCGAAGGCAGCGCCTGTCAGTCTTACCCCTTGCAATCGTCTCTACACTAACTTGAAAGTGTCGCCATTGCTGGATACTGACGGTTATTTCTACTGCAGTTTCTTCGAACCACAAGTTCTGTGGTGGAAACTAACATGGCGGATCGAAACGCTCACGGCACATATAATACAGGCATTGTCACGAATTACGTCATACACAAGCTATGTATTCGCAGATAGAAAACTCACTAGGAGCGCTTCTGTTTTCCTCACATTGGGTAGTGCACTTGCAACCCACGCGGTTATGTTTTAATTATCAAGGTGCATAGAAACTTGTCCTTGCACGTGTTTACGCCAGCAAAGCAAATATCCTCACTCTGGATTGTGAAATATTTCACGGGCGGCAATAGCTCAAACTTCTCGCCGAGAATCGGCTGTACCGTTCTTAGCGCTCGTGAAGCATGGCCCGATGACTTTGTCGCCTTCCGAAGGAACGAGACATGCGTCTGTTGGTTTCTTGAGATCCCGCTGGGGCTTCCTACCAACTACGGCCCTAAAAGGAAGGCATCCGCCTTGCCCCCACCTACTCCCACCAAGGTCATCAGTATTGTTACTGACAATGTGAGAACTGACAGTGCTAGCAACAAATCAGAGATGATGATGCGCCTAACCCGACCATTTGTTGTCTCTGTTGGCACATGCTAAATGTTCACTCGCAAAAATGAAATCCGATATATGTGCTAACGAGACAACGAGTAACGTCCCTAGATAAAGGAGGGCATCATTTTCACTTTCCCGCTTTGAAACTTGTATCGCACGTAGTCACCTTTCCAGAAATAAGAAATCCCTAGCTCTAAACTTTCCTGCGTTACTAACAAAGGCCACCCTGACGTCATCGATTGCTGTCACGAGATTATTCATCGTTCGGCTTGGACTCGTGTTCTCATTAATCGAGGAGTGTGTTTCATCCAGTGAGGTACGCTTAAGCCGCTACTCTTGTTCAATTTGTGGCTTACGGTGACCTTCTTTAGCGATGAAAATTTGGGAGGCTAGAGATTTTACCTGAAAGGTGTTCGTGTGAGTCCCACAATTTATTTATCCGGTTTCACTTGCCCAGAAGGCGCGATATATAAGGCACCAATCACAATCCCAAGTGCGAAAAGTAAGATGATCATGGCAACAATGTGTACGTTGTTCCTGGCGCACAACAAAAAAAAAAGAAAAAGAAAATGTCATGTTAATAGTGCCCTTTTTCTGGCAACTGAGAGAAGTTACACACAGCACATCAATAACATTACCCGAGGCATGAAAAAGAGAGGGCTGGAAATTTATTCCTATACTTCATTTAACTTTAATTCCAACCACGCAGTCACCGCTACGATCATATGGAACCAAACAGCAGCGCCAAAGTGCATGTCGTCACGGTTTTTATTGCTTTTCGTGCGTTTCCTGTCCCCCACCAGAAGCAGAAGCACGCACCGTAAATGCGCGCGGTTAACGATTCTTTTTTCTGCGTGATTAGTCTCTCACCGAAAATGTATGCAAAGCCACAAAAAAAAAAAAAAAGCGCTCTGACGAGAAAACATTTGGCGCTGCCTGATAGGCTCCGTATGATTATAGCATTGGCTGTTGTCTGAGTTGAGGTGAAAAGGTGCAGAATGGAAGCTGAAAACCGTATCTTTGCAACTGACCGATGTCACCAGGCGTTCGACGAATATGTGACGCCGCCACAACATAAGTTCATGGTATGCAAACGGCAGCGCACGACGGGGTTCGTGCCTTCTCGTGCTCTACCCGCGTAAAACTCCGGCGAGGTTATCGCACAGCACACAACACTAAGTTCCCTTGGTGCATTTCGCCAGCGGATGCGTAGTCAAACTGGCTGGTGAGATCGGTCTATTGACAGTTGCATCCCATTCTGAAGCAGCGAAAAAGTACGAGATCCAAGACTTTGAGAGCCACTGTCGCAGCAGTGACAGGGTGAAGTATACACTTTCAGAAATGTATCGTCTGCGCGTGGTTTCCAATCACAGATATATTACTCAAAAGCTTAAACCTTAAAGGTATTTCATTATTGAGTGAAATGATTTTGTCACCATAAACTTGTATCGCACGTGGAACGATATTAATAGCGGCATGGGTGAAGGTAACACACGTGTTCTGTTATATTAGATGTGTCAGAAAATAATCATAGTGCCGAAATCACACCAGCAGTCGCGGTACCTCTTGAGAGTTCTGAACCTTGAACGCAACGGTGTTTCTAGACACGTTGCCTTCGAGGTGCGGTGCTTGAAACACTGTTGGACTGATGCGTCTGACGTTCCATCCCACTTATGCGTTGAAAGCGGCCCCGAAATGGCAACAAATTGCGTCACAGGACCTGGTATGGCATGCTGTGGGATGTCATTATCCCTGTGATAGGTTTAAGATGTGCAAGGGGATATCGCTTTTAAACGCAAAGGTCGCTGTCATGACAGACCTAGAAAAACGACGACGACGACGAGACTACACCTGGTAATTCTATCCCCATCTCCTGAGTTTTTTCGTAAATAAGCGGTAAACTGATTTTTTCCTACATTATATTCATGCGATCACATGCGTAGCAGAGAGGCACCGGATTTCTTCTCGCAAACAGCCGTACCTTCTGGGAGGCCAAGAGCGTCTGCACGTGAAGATGACCACCGAGTCACCGAACCATCTCCCCGACTTATACAAAAACCATAGGCGAAGTTCAGCGACGATCGTCAAGGACGGCTACACCCAACTGCGTCTATGGGCGCCGCTGAGTGAAGCCTACCACCTGCTGCTCCTCGACGATCGCATCCGCCTGCGATGATGAGGAGCATACAACTGAATGACGGTGAATGCGAGGTCGCTCACGAAAAGAAACGACAAAAAAGAGCTGCCTGGATTCAGCACCTTCACATTTGGCGATTAAGCCAACTGGCAAGTCGGTGATACCGCGCTGCTCATCCCCACTGAAAACCACCAGGCTCAGTCCTACGCACAACCCAAGCTCACCGACTTTGTGAACAACGCTTCACCATGGCATGGCGAGTGATGTCCGAATTACCAAGGCTCGCAACATTATCGCAGTTGACGCAAAAAGACCCCTCTTTAAATCCAAACACCTCAAGTTAACTAAACTCTGCATCTGCCATTGACAGCCCCCTTTCTGCCCAGAGACCGCTCTGAACTGTTTTGGCCTCCTCCGAGATATTGACCCCCTGATTACGCAGTAGAGGCACGACGTCGGCATCACAGGAAGTGAAGCGACTCGGGAAGTAATCGCCCGTCACACGGGCCGCCCTCACAGAGAGGCAGGTGCCACCCCAACATGTCACAGCGGGTCTTGTCAAAATCCGAGGCACTTCCCTACCGAGCACAACCCCTGCAACGTTATGAATCGCCGCGAATTCGGCAACATTGCAGCTGCACACTGGCGGCATCTCAGCTGTGCTATCGATGTGGGCGGTGCCGTCAGCGTGAATGCACAGACCACCTCCGATGCGTGAATAGTCAAGGAGAGCATGCTTCCGACACACAGCCGAATGCCTCGCGAAAGCAGAAGAGACAGCGGTAACGAAGTGCCAGCTGAAACACAACACCACTTTTCGTGAGGCAAGAGGTGCTCTACACACTAAACACCAAATAAGCAAGAAAACGGCCGAAACGGGCACACCCCAAATCCTGATGTCACCATCAAGGATGTTCCACAACGGACTGTTCAAGAGTACCCTCTCCTTGAAAAACAAGAAAGCAGAAACGAAAACCCCGATGCCGTAGCATCCACCTCAAGAGTCGCCATTGGAGTAACTGGAAAAGCATCCTTCTGGGATAAACAAAACATCCACGACATAACCTCGAACAAGTCTTCCGATTTGCACATGTGGCACCTAACCGAACAACGGACGGAGAAACTACCTCTCTCTTCAAGGTCATAACCCACTCGTGTTCACTACTCTTCGTAGATTATTTCAACAATAACGCCGGAGTCAACGCCTCATCAGGTGATTAAAGCTATTGTTTCATTAGAGTCCATTATTTTAATGGTACTTTGAAGCTCTTTCAGGCTTACCCTCATTCGACACACCAAACACAGCCAATGTTGTGCCTTCATTGCTAAAACGACGAATGGGAAAACACCGGAACAATACTGGAGTGTACATGGCTCTGGCTTTCATCTATATAAATTTCGTATCCGCCTCCATGAGGTCCCACACTGATGTTCCCGATTTTAAGGAGATTCATTTGACGCATGGTCTTTGACGATTCCTCGATGTGTGACGCCTAACACTCCTGCACTTCATTTCCTAACCTGCAAAGACCTCAGTTTTCTCTGTTCATAGAAGACGCAGCTTCTCAAGTGGGATTCCTCCCTGCATCAGTACCAGCCGGGAGCAGAAATACTCAGCAATTCATCCAACTGCAAGCGGTCCTAGGCCCAGCTAGCAGCAGCCCCATCCAACAACTGAAAAATTGGGAAGCAACATTATTTCAAGATCTCAACACCCCATCACGTGCTCTCTGCTACAATGGAACGCTAACGGAATACAATCGCGGCCGCCAGGGCTTCGCGACCATCTGCAAGACAATGCATCTGCAAGACCATCTGCAAGACAATGCCCTGGCCCTCCAGGAACCGAACACAAAAGACATTCGCATCTCAGGGGGACGTGACTGACATGAGCAAGGCAACGCTGAGCTGGAAAATTCCCAGGAGCCATGTTGCTGGTACGATCAAGTCTTGGACAGACTGAAGTGGACCTCAATGACTTGTGCAGTGACACTGAAGAGTATATGGGGGTCACAGTGGAGCTCAAGGGAAGTCCGGCTACCTTTGTGTCCGCGTACGTGCGGCCGCAGTGCCACTGGGACCCAAAAATATTGTGGACATCTGCATGCAGATCGAGGTTGAGGCAGTAATTGCAGGCGACTTTAACTCCCACAACGGGACATGGGGCGACAAGAAAATAGACGCAAGAGTCGTGCATTACAGTCCACTCTGGATGGCCTGGCACTCCGTAATATAACATGCGGAGAACAAACATTCGTCCGCCCAGGAGCGGACCGCAGCGTCCTTGACCTCATTTTTATTACCAGAGGACTACGCCTGACAGCCAGACCAGAGAAGAACAGCTGGGGCAGTGACCACGTTCCCATCATCATCGGGAAGCCACCCAAAGCCCCACTCAAGACCTGCCACCTCGTGGGCTCCGAAGGAGTACAGAGGACAGCTGGACAAACTGGTAGACTCTGGCCCAAGGAGTACCAGAGGACACCTCGACAAACAGTAGACTCCGAAGCCCTTAAAATGCCACAAGAATGGTACAGGTACCCATCACAAGGCAAAACAGGACATGCACTGGCTCCGCCTGAGAGCTCAACGACGACGTGCACAACGCAGATCCTGGAGGACCAACAAGCCGGAGGACATACAGGAGTACAAGCGACTAGACGCAAAGTTCCGCCGCCACGGAAAAAAGCTGGCAAAAAGGCAGTGGGAGCTCCGCTGCTCCAGACTTCACATGCCAACCGGAGGAAAAAGAGCCTGGCGGATGGTGAAAACACTCGCCGGACGTCCGCTCCCAAGACAACCAATACGTGGTCTGGCCCTAGCGAGAGGAGCGACAGTGCAGCAGGTGACAGAACTACTCGCAGACCTCTTCACAAAGGTCCCAACCCGCCCCCTGGTGGGTTTAGCCCCCCCCCCCCGGGGCTGGTCAACCCGCAGAGACCCTTCGAGCACCCAGCATGCAGGCTATGGATACCGCCTTTCACGCTACACGAACTAAGACACGCCATCGACGCATCCCCGCGCAAGTGCTCGTCCCCAGGCCCCGATGGAGTGACGAACCAGACCATCAGGAAAGCTGGGCGAGTCGTGCCACGACAGCCTCCCTCGACTACATGAACAAGGTTTGGAGCAGTGCTGAGATCCCAAGGGCCTGGAGAGAGGCCACCACCGTGCCCCTGTTCAAGTCTTGAGGCCGGCCGATGAGCTGAGCTCCTACCGGCCCATCTCACTAACCTCCTGCTTGGGCCAAGCTACTGGAGCGAATAATGCTGCGAAGTCTAAGCTAACACCTGGAGGCAGTAGACGCGCTTCCGGACTGCTTCTCCGGCTTTAGCAGACACCAGGAGCACAGTGGACTCTATTGCAGACCTCACCACCACCATGAAAGAAGCTAAAGAAAAAGGCTGGTCGCCGGCCAAAGTCTTTCTAGGCGTGAGGAAAGCCTTCGATGCGCTCCCCCCGACACCATCTTCACGGCTCTCCAGAACCTCGGAATCACCGGGCGCCCCCTGCTCATACATACGTACATTTCTGACCGAGAGGACACTGCGTGTGCGTGTCGGCAAAACTTACAGGACACCACGCGGGATTACAGCCGGTGCGCCTCAGGAAAGCGTGCTGGAGCCCGCTGCTTTTCTCTATCGCGATCGCGTCCACTCCCTTTGGCTGTCGGAGTTGGAGGTCTACCACAGTTCCTCGTCAACATAGCGGTATACGCAGACGACGTGACGCTTTGGAATACCTGTCCCACCGAATCGCAGACAGGAAATAGTGAGAGTGGTGCAGAGCGGCACTGACCAACTCGGTGCACAGACTACACGAACTGGGCCTCGGCGTCTCGGCTGAGAAGACGACGGCTCTGTTCCAGGCTCCAATACTGCGAACATTTCGTCCAGGACCACACATCGAGGGAACACCGATAAAATAACAAAGGAGAGCAACTTATCCGGGTTTGACGCTCGACGCGCGTGTGTCCTGGAGGCCGGCTGTAGATGCAGTGCTCAGAAGAGGCGCACAAGAACAAACACCCCGCCGGCAACTTGGAGGCACAGCGTGGGGCACCTCACAGACCATGATGCTGGCAATGTACACACAGGGCCTGGTCGTGTCCCGCCTGACCTACGCGCTCGCCATTGGCGACGCTCCACAGCACACAACAAGAAAACCTGGTGGGGCGCATCAGGGTGGCACTGAGAATTTGCCTGAGCACGCCCCGAAAGCGCCTCGTCACACAAGACACTCGTCGGGGCTGGCGTAGCCACGATTTCTGCCACACTAGAGAAGCGGGCTCTTGCGGCACCTATCCGAATGGAGAATGGGCGGTCGACGGGCAGACCTGATCATGAAAAACGCGCAGAGAACAAGTCAGGACTTCGACACGCGCTCTGCCAACTCGGCGACATCGCGGGAACCGCTACGGCTCTGGCCGACCTCCCACCACTGCAAGAATGTGCACAGCCCGTGGACGTCGATCTACATATCCCCGGAGTTGAGATAAAGGAGGACGGCAACAACCGTGACCCTCCGGACCCTTGCGATGTCCCACATCGAGGACCAGTACCACGGCTGGGCTCAGGTGTTTACGGACGGCTCAGTACGTCCCACAGACGGGTCATCAACGGCCGCGGCGGCCTTCGAGGCGGCTGGCGTTGGACTAAGCGCGCGCCTTACACACCATGCAACCAGCACCACCACAGAACTAGCAGCGATCCTGCTCGCGCTCGAAGCCGTTCAGAAAAGCAGCACCAGGGGCTGCAAGTGGGTAATCTTGTGCATATTACAGCAGCTCTCTCCAAGCTAGGTAACTTGGAGAAGGCGCCACCACCAATGGCACGAAGAATCGCAGCAGAAGCGATGGCATTGGAGCAACTCGGACACCAGTTAAGGTTTCAGTGGCTGTCAAGCCACTTTGGCATCAAGGAAACGAGATCGCCAACCAGATGGCCAACTTCGCCCACGATGAGCCCTCTACGCCCACATCAACAGTGCCCATGTCCGCGGACGCTCAAGCTCCTTGTGGTGAGGGAGATCGCAAGTCAGCAACCAGACGCAAGGATGGCTCAAGGCGACCACCCGGCCCGACTCCCAGCACGCATGAACAGGGCAATGGCGGCTGTCATCCACCGACTTCGGACGAGCAGAGCCCTCACCCCCGCATGGATAAACAGCATGAGAGCTCCTAGGAGTCCAGAATGCAACACCTGTGGGACTCGCGCAGATGACGTCCACCTCCTCCTACAATGTACCCTCTACGACACAGAGAGAAGAGCACTCCAGGAAGAGTACAGAAAACTCAACCCACCCTACAGCTCCCTAAAGGAGGTCATCAGACCACCAGGCATAAATGGCACCAAAAAGAAGGCGCTGAAGGCACTGGAGAACTACCTGGACGAGACAGTATTAGTCTCCCTCTTCTGAAGAAAAGAGGCAACAAAGAGAGAAAATGTAACAACAGCCTTTCCGACAGACTGGCTCATCAATTCTACTCTCTGTGGTCGAACTAAATCAGAAAACTACCCTCTTTCGCCTTCACCGGACTTCAATCACCATCTAGGCGACTGGAACCATTTCAAACCAGCCTTTGCCGATGACTATGACCATCACAGACCTGCTGCCTGCAAATCAGACTTCGACAGTTAGAGAAAGACGAGAAAAACCCCACCCTTTCCCCTATTCTGCTCCCCCTTTTCCCCCTTTGTTTCCCAAGAACCCTTCCCCTCGGACTAGTGACTTGGGCGTCTATGTACGCCCCAGGATCAGTCGGTTTCCCAACCTCTCCCGCCCCCCCCCGAAAACGCATACCCGCCTCCTGATAATGACGCATTTGGCTATTTCTGTACTACTACATACGCAGCGCACTATCTCGTGTCTGCTTCGTGTAACATTGTAGCTTGCAGGACGCGTTCTTAATCGCGTCATGTAAATGCTGGTGCCCTGATTTACGCCTGATGACCTTATAAATGCGTTATGCTGTCGACGGCCGAATCCTGGCGGCGTCACTGTAGCGGATATAAATACGGCCATGACGGGAGAGACTGAAACAAATTGCGGGCACTGCTTTTGAGCCATAAAGCTGCAGAAATAGCCCTTTTTTCTCGTCAGTTTTGCTTGCTTGGTCAGGTAGCTTGGGCATGTTGGGACGCAGGGGTAGTATGTTTGCCGGTTGAACAGTGAAAATGCGCTGGCCAGCGGTAATTATACTCGATGTTTTTCATCAGAACATATATTACTTTTTCGAGCACGCAGTCGTTTGAAATCCAAGGGTTTCTCTCTTAAAACCAGGAAAGTCATAGACTAAATGCACACCAGATTAAATTTGGAGAAACTGCCCGTCCAATCAGTTCGAATAAAAATGAAGACAAGTCAGTTATAAACCTCGATAAAGTTTCTAAACAAAATAATAACTTTTTTTGTGTGACACTAAGTAGGAAAATCTAAATTTCATGCTAAATATCCCCCTGCATATTGCGTTACTCGGAAGGAGGCAGGTTTCTGGTCCCGTCGTTAGTTTGGCACTTCAGCCCAAATCGCTTCTTTTGTGATATAGGCATATTTGATTATGTTTCCCCATCGGTTTCGTTCTTTCTTCACTCGCTGTTCTCGCCTGCAAAGTCCTGACTATCCCGGGAGCGCCAGCGCTTCAGAGTTGAGTTCAAATGCCACACCACTCGTGCCGTGAGCTTTGGCTGGGCTCTTTTCTTTTTTTATATACAGCCCTTCTTCGCGTGCACAATTGTTACCTTTGTGATGTTGGTGTGGCCCCAAACTCGCCCCAACTCGTGGAGCTTTCTAGAAGCTGTGCTATACGCACATTTTGCTGGGCAGCCGAGCGTCTGGTAGAGCCGGACAAGAGCTTTGCTCGCCAAAAATTTCAGGTGCCATGATGCGGCAAGCGCCTCTGCTGTTGCAGGTTTCTTTCCAGCTTGACAGTCTTTCGAAGCATGAGCAGCCAGGAGTTGGGACGTAGCGGCAACAGCGACAATCTTATTCGCTAGTACTCTTTGCTGCAACTTCGAGCACCAAGTGCCAAGGTCGCGACATCCCACAGCCTAACAGGCTGGATTATGTGACGTCATCTTTTACCACTTCTGGATGACTTTTGATGCATGCGCGGGATAGGACGATAAACACACCACACGAAGAACATTCAAGGCACCATTGTATCTACCGATTTTTCGGGTGCGAAGCGACCTGCGGCAGAACAGGCTTTTGCACCACTCACCTCTGCTCCTGTGCCAACGTCAAGATCGCGGCAGAAAACAGCATGACAATTTTATGACGTCATTAGGCGGAAACCGGTGAACAACATTTGAAGACGCAGTAAAAACACCGGTTTGAAACGCGCACCAGAAAAGTCAGCATATTTAAAAAAATTGAAACAAAAGAAACAAAGAGGAGATACGCGCCATTCTCTGATAACCAGGACACCATACAGATGTCATGTTCTTTCACAACAGTCTTCGTCTTTTGTTGTCTTCCAGTTAAACAATACACAACCAAAGGGCAGGAAAACACCTTAAATTGGGAAAGCCTCCAGCACTCGGATATAGGTCTCAGTGCAGTTTCCAAATGGCAAGTGCTCGCCGGACTAAAAGCATTAACAAATTATACAATCAGGAGAGTCACAACCAACATGTGGCTAAACGGACAAAAACGCTCAAGTATCGTCGTCCAAGGTCAATCAGGGCATGCTAATGCAATATGCGGCACTCGTGATTATGATTGTTTCCCTAATTACCCTCTTAAAGTTATATCTTTTTTCCTAAACGAAGTCGTCTGCTTCCAATCTGGGAACGAATTGCGACATTCATTGAGGTGTTTTACAGTTTCAGAATTGGCAGATCATAAATAAACCGCTCTTTGGTGCTCTTAATATTGGGTCTTTCAGGCAGCGGCCAGTTTGACCAACACACGAGAAACCGCTCGTCGTTGGTATCTCCTATACCACTGCCACCTAACGAATAGTTTCTCCAACTATTTGTTTTCGCAACCTTGCTTACTTATTGAAAATGGAGTTATCCGACCTATTATGAACCCATTTTTAAATAAAACTCTTACTCCATGTTTTTCTGCCAAGGCCTTTAGTTTGTGTGAGAAGCACTTCAGCTTCCTCAGATATTAAATACATTTGTTGCACATTAAACATGACTTTCCTTCTTCATAGGGTGCATCAGTTGGTAGCACATAGTTTACTCAGAATCCAAGCTACCTCTGGTATTGATATTACACGATTTGTGGAATTGCTTCAACGTCATTTAAAATTTACAGCGGTTGAGGTTGGTGGCAAAGTCCTTGCACAAAAATAAGGTGAATGTATTGGGTCCTCTTTAGACACCGTTACTCTCTGTATAATATTCGGCTCCTTTAGACCGAGCTGGGGATTTAAAGGTACAGTCATAGTTTCCATACTGTGTAATTATAAACCGGTAGGTGGATGATTTTTTTTTGTGCTTAAAAACGTGATGTGCATGTTTTTTTCGTTTTTTTATAAAGATTTAAGCACCAGAGCATGTCTTCACCAGTGAAAGGTGCACCACAGGGTATCTTTAGTTTCTAAATTAAAAGGCTCGTTTGTAAATCTGTGGATTTTGTTGCAGCTCCGGCAAAGCTGCGCCCTAACCTGTGTTGCCCTTCCATAGTTCCCAACCGAAAGCAGTCAAAAGTTGAGTAGTATGTGCTCTCCTCAAAAGTGCCTTAAAGAAGTCGTGGTCTCACTACGCTCATAAAGTATTTCCACTGCAAATGGCGAGTTTGGATGCATCAGGGTATAATTTGAATGTTGTATTCAGTGTGTTGCAAAATGTTCCGGTTAGTTTTGGCAAGACCACAGAACCTAGGCACAAGCCTGACAATGTAGGTATTTCTGCCCATCCTTCTTGTCTTCTTACACAACCTAAAGGCCTGGCAAACAGTAGGTGTGTAATACCCAATTCACACGGCAGCGTAAAGGTACCTTTCGCACAGGTGCCTGTTGTAAAGGGAGCTGGAGATCGTAAACACATGGCGCATAAAGGGCCCTTTCGCTAAGGGAGGTCCTGTGTTAAAGCAGCTCGCCAAGCTCCTTTACAGCTACAGGGCAGCCTGGGACCTACGAACTGAAAATAAAAATCACAGATATATAGGTATATATTCTTTAATGCATTGTAACAAATTGAATATATATAAGTAGCAAATTATGAAATTATTGTGAAAACAAATGTGATGTAATAATATATTAACAAGGAAAGCATACTCCAGCTAAGCAGGTAGCAGCAGCGGCAAGTGGAAAACAATGTCGATCGACGATCCCTCTTTTTTCGAGGTTGTAGATAAGTCGTCCGACTCTCCCCTCAGGACCTTTTATCCTCGTCGTCGTCCATCGCTTTCGATGGACGACGTGAGTGAGAACTTTGGAAAATAGAGCCGCTAAACAGAAAAAGGTCGCCCACCTCGCAATGGAAACTCGAAAACGCAGCAATTTAGGCCCAGTGTAGCCAGACGGGTCGGACGTTTTAAAGTAAGACTTATTTAGGTGCGCCCGTAGATGAAGTGAAAAAAAAATTGTCGCAAAAGCAAACACAAAAAGGATTTAAGTTTTAAATGGGATATTTCACACACAGTAGTCGAAAATTGTGCGTCAAACCAATTTCGAGGAATGATTGTTTATCACGTGCTCCTCTCGCGGTTTAGCAGGAATGCAATCGACATCAACTCAAAGTGATTCGTTTATTTATCGTGTGATTCGGAACGACGTTTACTACAGGTACCTTCAGCTAAGGGACCTAAGCTAAAGGTACCTTTACGCTGCCATGTGAATTGGGTATAAGAGTTTTAACAAAAATAATTTATATTTAAACATGCTTACGGGTTTTTCTTGAGGTGCATAAGGTTGTCAAACAAAACTATAGAAATCCGTCAACTACTTGTTAGGTAGCAGCGGTATACAAGATCCCAGTGGCCTGTGGATTCTTGTAGGTTGGTCAAACACGTCGCTACATGAAGGACTGAACATTAGAGCTCGAATGAGCGGCTAATTCATAATTGACGACGTTAAAATAACGCAAACTGAACAAGGACGAAGAGGCACACATAAGACAGGACTCGTGTTTTGGCTGTGTTCAGTTTGCGCTATTTTAATTTTGTCAAGTGTCAAACCATTTGCCAGATTAAAAATCAGGGTTATTATTCTTTGGAAAATTTTGAAATTGTAAAAAACCTTAGTGAAAGTAGCAACTGTTTCCTAGATTGGAAGCATACGACTCTGTTTAGCAAAGAAAAGACCACATTTAGGGGGTGATTAGGAAAACAATTAAGATCACGGGCGCCCGTAATTGTATTACCATGCCTTCATTTACCTTGGAGGACGACAACAAAGCGTTCTTGTCTTTCTTGTCCCACGTAGATTGTGACTCTGCTGTCTGTGCATATTTTAATGACTTTTTGTTTGCGAGCACGTATTATTTCGAAACTGCCTTGAGACGTGTGTGCGAATGTTCGAGGTTCTCTCTTTAGTGTGTGTCACTGCCGTTAGGTTGTGTATAGTTCAAATAGAAGACGGCAACAAGAGGACAGTTCTGAAAGTAACTGACAGCTGTATGTTGTGCTGGTTATGCGATAATGGTGTGTATTTCCTCTGCTTTATTTTTCTTAAAGGAGCTGTGCAACGATATTCAATTGGAACGTTTTTCACTTTACACGAGCTTACTGGCACTGGTGGGACTCAAGGATACTCGCACGCAACGCCACTGGCCAAGAAACTCCTTTGTTGCGGTGTAATTTCAAGGACAAAAGCGATCATTTTCATTCAATCTCTCTTTTGCAAAATTTGATGACGTAATGTGGGGATCGCAGTACACCCAAGTGACGATATTTGAATGCGGTTCATAGATTGGACCCGAGCATTGCGTGGGCGCTCGATTTGGACTCGTGATAATTACTAGCTCGAGAAGCATTCGGGTAGTGGCCCGTGTCCAATCGCTTCAACGACGACAATAGCCGAGCCATAACAATGTCTGGAACTCAGCGCGTGTCCTGTGCTTTGCTAACCCCAGCGCGTGGCTATGATCAACATTGGCGGCATATAATCCATTCCAGGTCACGTGGCCGCTTGTTCTGGCTGCGAGTTGAGGGGGTGAACGCTGCTCGTTTTTCTTTAATTTGTTTCTGTGACTTCTATTGCGTGGGGTGAAAAACGAACGCGTGTTTCATAGGTCATCAACGTCAGGGATCCGTTCTAAGCGGTATTTGCGCAAAGTACAAAATTGTTGCATCGCCCCTTTAAGGTTTTTCATTTCGATTATGCAACACTTCGCCTGAGTTTATTGTATAATCCAGTATACCGTTATTTTGGCCATTTCACCTGCCTCACAGCAACGTTCGAAACACCCAAATTTGAGTGTCTTATATTTCTGCTTACCCTTCGGCTAAACAGAAAAGAGCGAAAAGTGAAAATCATGCGTTAGATTGGCGCATTGCTCTGATTTTTTCAAAGCATAGCAAAATTGTATTTACTTTTTTCAGTCGACGAAGAAAGCCGGGCGCAAATGGACTCATAGCCTGCATCATAAAGTCAATTGGAAGCTTAAAAAAAAAAGGATGAAATGTGTTTACAACTTTGTAATGCGGAATTAAAGCACAGCTCTTCCGGAGGAGGAGGGGAGGGTATGCCTCTCTTTTCCTCCTTACCCTCTCCGACTCCTCTCCTCCTCCCCTTTCATTATTCGGGAAATTTTTGCTTAAATTTTCCGCTAAAGTTCCCGTTAAATTTAGTAAAAAGTTGCCTGCTAAATTTAGCGGAAAATTTAGTGAAAGTTGTCCCGCTAAATTTAGCGGGAAATTGAGCGAAATTTTTTTTCCAGAAATTTAGCGGGGAAATCGACGTCACGTGGCCTCAACGCCAATTCAGTTTCCCCGCTAAATTTAGCGGGGAAACTGTGACATCCCATAATGCAACGCGCGGGGTTACGCCGACGCCGACGCCGCTCAACCCGGAAACGACGCCTAAGAACTGCGCTCTAAAACATTTGAAACAGTTTATTATTACTAGCGTTAAAAATTGGCAGATACATTTGTTTCTTTTTTCTATATTTCGTTTCACCTTAGGTCTATTCGCAGTTGACGCCACTAGCTGATGGGACCAATAAACAGAGTACCCCCGCGGACAATAAAAGCTGAAACCCTGGGTCCGGCCTTTTTTTGCGTCTCTGCTCGCCATAAACTCTAATATTTTTTTTAATTTGACAAGCAGCACAAAGTACGGGGACTATATTCGTCGCATAATATTTATTGAACGGCCAGTGCTCTTCCAAAAACGGCGATGTACGCCAAAAGAAACCACGAAGGACTGTTTCAGTTTATATTGCCACGAACTATAGGAAAAAGAGAGACGGTTAATGCAGTAGAAAACTACGCCTTAGTAGAGCGGACTTGTGTCCCTAACAAAACCAGAGGTACAGGCGTCACAGGCATCGCAGGCGGCGTGACAGCTGGTCGAGCGCTGGAGAAAGACTGTGTTTGCACGGCGCGATACAGATAATTTTAAGGCTTCCCTCGAGGCCTAGGACATTAAATCGCGATTATTCTGGAACCATGCATTACGAGTATTGACAAACCACGCGATCTCAAACATTCTATATTATTCTATTCTTTCAGGGAAAGATGAAAACAACACGCGATGGCAGGGGACGAGCCCCGCCACCTGTGTGTAAGCCAAGCATGCCGCAAGCTTAATTACGCCAAATGTTTTACTAGCTACGCCGGATTGATTACGAATGAGGCAATATTGACAAGGATAGAGCGTGTTATATCATCGCTGAAGTGAACCAAACAAAAAAAAGGCCCAGTGACGTGTGATTTTGAGGCTACATGATTGGTCCCATCACCTCGTAGCCTCGGTTGGGTTTGAACTTAACTGAAACAGAGTATAGAGTAACAAAATTCACTTCTGCGTAATGTCTCCTTGTAAGTTTGAGCAATAGCCAAATGTACGACCGGAGGGTCCATTCAAGAAGTGCCAAAGCGCAGCGTCAAACTGCTCCCCTTTTTCTTTCTTTATTTTTTTTATCACTTCGTGCCACAAGCAGAGCTTGATTGTTCAAATGAGGTGAGCTTTGTCTACTTCCCGCATAAAACCCAAAAGGACTGGGCATGCGATTTCACTTTAGTCCAGTTGTAGCAGTCCTCAGGGGAGGCCAGGTTGAAGCTTCGTGCCTGAGTCAGGGGGAGGAGCAGGTGCTGAAGATTTGGGCGATTCCAAAGAATGTGTCGGAGGCAAACTGCGGGCGCCCTGGCGGAGCAGTAGGGGCAAGCTGGGCTGGCATCATCGGGGCCCTAGCCGCAGGAGGCTGAGACTGCCGGGGTGACTGCGGAATCCGTCCGGATTTTTGTGAGGAGGACCACCACCCGCCGGGAGAGGCCCAATGGGGGGGATGTGGGCACCCGGGAAGTGAGTTCACGCGTAGCGACCCTTATGCGGGCCTTGCCCACGACGAGTGAGGCCTCCGGCTCATCCGGAATTAGGGGCGGGATCAAGGGGAGGGGGACATTTAGTCAGGGCTCGAGCGACTTCGTGGGTTTTCTCCTGGTGAATACCGTGCTTGTGTCCAGAGGTCCAGAGAATCCGGACTTCTTTAGCAGATGTACGCTGTAACGCATGGATCTTATGGCAGATCTGTAGCAGAGACCGCGTTGACTTGAGGTCTCGGACGTCAAAGGCCTTCTTTCTTTGCATGCTCCTCGTCTGTCTCACCCAAACAAACGCAGAGGGTGCGCTGTAACTTTACGCTTTTAATATAAAGTGCCCCCCCCCCCAAATAAAAAACGAAAAGGAAAAAGTTACAGTTTCATTTATCGCAAAAATAAACTATTCATCACCAAACGCCCATTCTCCCCCCCCCCCCTCAATGTAGCCATTGCTGTCCGTACCAGTTGAAAGAAATTCAAAACCATCTTCTATCTTAATCGAAAGTTATGATACATTTTCTGAAATTTTAAATAGAAAAATGGCGGCCGATGGAGCTCTCAAACACATGGAGCTGAATGGCATCAGTTACCAAAAGCAGGTGAAGACTGGCTCCAATTTCTAATTAAATGCTTTAGAAAATCAAGCATACCTTTGGCTCATATGATGGTTAGTTCTGAAACTTTGCTTCTGGCTTAAACTGTTAGCGTCATATCTGGGCGGAGAATGATAGCTCAGCGATGCCTAGTTTATTTTTGCGGTGAAAAAGAGACTGAAAATATGGGCAGAGGGGGCAGGAACTACACGCTATATGTGAATGTATACGCTTGACCACGCTCGAACTTAAGGTAAAACGAAATTAGGATTTTTTTTTCATTGAATCTTGAGGGTAAATCATGAACGTCATACACCAGTTTCATGCATTTTTACACTTTCATTGTTAATACATGTTTTGTTCGAGTAGGCCTTCATGTATCCTGAAATGAATTAGACATGCAAACTTCGCCCAAAAAATGTATTTCTTAAAACGACAAAAGAAACGTTTGGACAAAAACTTCGGAAGACACGAAAGCACTTCTTATGAGTTGCGAATGCGAAAGCAGAAATGTCGTTCTTCCGCTCCCTTAGTTCGTCTGCGACGTACTGGCATGGACGGTCACGTATCGCTACTGCCGAGGTAGTGGCCGACGGCCTTACGCGTGCTCTCGTGAAGTGGCCGCGCCGCGCTTAGCTCGGACGTGCAGCCTCTCTGGAGTTTGCCCATGCGGGATCCTCTGCCAGACCCGCACCTCTTACCGGCGGCCGGCCCGCTGCGTGCGCTGCGCCGCCATAGAGGGGCTTCTTTGTTGGTGTTCCTTGAAACCACGCCGCACGAGAGTCAGTGGGAGCCTCGCTCCACGCAACTATGACGCGCGCCAGCCAATGGGATCCTATCTATCAGATTTCTCCTACAGACGACAGGCTTCGCTCCATTGAGACAGAAGAAGGTGCCGTTTGGCGCGACTTCAAAAGCTGATGACGTCGGTTCACTCCATGGGACAGTTGATGCTTTCGTAATAAAACAAAACACCGAGAGATGGCAACCGCTATTGTCCTTAAGTTTCAACCGCGGAAAGCGTGACCTCTACGTATTTTGTACTACGCTGTAAAGGCTTGCGTATATTTCGCATCGTTCAATGCGTGACTTTTTTATGAGAGCGCGTAGGAATGAGACGCAAGACAAAGCCACGAGGTTTCGCAGTGCAGGGCTGTAGCACTGTGGAACTTGGACTAGGTTTGACAACGTAGCACAAAAGAGCTGACGCCGAAGAAATGTTGCAACACAGTACTATGGAGTTCTGAAATACCGTACGCAAAAGCTACGAGTACGCGAAGAATAGCGTCGTCGTCACTGCGCATGCATCGTACGCTAACCGCCGTTTGCGCTCTAAGTGGGCTAGTTTAGCGTACGCTATTTTTCGGAAATATTGTGCTGACGCAGAATCTTTACGCTCCTCGAATTTTTGCTGACGCAGAATCTTTGCGCTCCTCCAGAAAGGATTCATGGATTGGTGATGCACGAGAAGTTGGCTAAAGTCGAGGCGAGCACGGTTAGACACCGGCAGCTCCTAGGAGTATACGGATGAGGGCCGTTTTGGTGGTTGTCGAGAACGCGACGTCGGTGGCATATCCGCGACAGCGATTTCCAATACAGGATGACATTGCACTCCTACAAGAAATGCAAATCACAAAGGGCCCGGAAGACCCAACAAGGTGTACAACGATTGCCGGCTGCTCACGACGCGCGAATGTTTTTCGGCGAAGACAAGGTATGTGATGATTACTGAACGAGACCTCTCTTGCAGAGGAGACGGAAGCGGACACGACTGGTCGACCGCGCGCGTCGCACTCTCAGATTTCTACGACACAAAAATGCTACTCAGCACCAAAAATACTCGTTTCTTCTCAGGTTATCGCATTTCATGTGGGAATTAAAACTATTTACTGTATCTTGGTGGAGTGCATGGGAGAGGTGCTTGGGTGTTTGCGTGTCGGTGCAGGAACTCGCTATTCTGAAAGATGTTGCGTAGCGTGCCTTAACTCAAGTGTTCAGTTTAGCTCAGCTGAGTGCGCTGAAATTGCCTATATTATTCTACTCTCTAATAACGATGTCCAGTACCTTGACGCGCGACGGATCGAAGTAAAATGCTGTCTCCAAACAGCAAATGCAGTTCTGCTTTTCTTTATGGTACGGTCAGCGGCCATATGAGCTAGCCCAGTTTAGAGCTAGGCGAAAGGAGCGAATAAGTGGCACACGGGGTATTAGTAGCCCCCGTTGTTCTAATCTATAAACCCGACTGCCCAACAGAAAAAAACATAATAGAGAGTTTTAGAATAGCGTAAAGTCTCTTGCGTCAGCACTACGTACAACGCACTCTAGCTGTGGACGTAACGTTAAGGAGTGCGTCTAACGCGCACTTTTAGTACAGCGGAAGGCAAACGCATACGTAAAGATTCGCAGCGCCATCTAGATGTGCTCCTGCAAACTGCTTCGAACAATCCAAGGCGGGTATTCGGTCAAGCCAATCCAATGTCGCGAATCTCCTCGCTTTGCTACGAAGTGCGTGAATCTCTTCCTGGGTGCCTGTTATGAACGTGCTGTGTGTTCTTTTTGTTTTAGGACTGTGCGACCAGCAGTTTGATCTATGGTTCGCTCCAGTGTTTTGTTGGATCCCTACTATTTGTCGGAGCTCAGCTCGGTTGACATTGAGGCTCTCATGCTTCGAAAACGGGAGCCAAAGCGGAGGCTATACGTCTCACGGAGGCGGCTCCTGAACATCGATGCTCTTTCAGAGCAGACTTTTAGGAGGCATTTCCGCTTCGAAAAGGCGGATTTTCCGACACTGGTGAGCGCTCTGGATTTGCCTGAAAGCGTGACAAGCACCCAGGGGGGCGCGTATCAGCCTGAGAAGCACTGTGCATGTGCCTCCGAAGGTTGGCGTACCCAAACCGTTTGTACGATCTCCAAGAGTACTTTGGCAGGCATTACTCGGTGATATCCACCATCACAAACAAGGTGATGTTCCACATTGAGAACAACTTCGGCTTCCTTCTGGACGACCTGACTGTTCACAACTGGTTGACCATCGCGAACCTGAAGGAGATGAGTGAGGTATGCTTGACACTGATGACTCCAGTACCACACTTTGGTTGAGACAACAAATAATTGCTCTAACAACGTGCTTCGCATAATCACGTAACCTAAATATTAGTAACAACCATGCCCGAACCATTAAGCGTTTGTGTTGCGTCTATCTGTGGTCTTGATTTACTGAATAATTATAATATAACCGGCGCATAGTTTTCGTTTTTATGCGTGGTGAAGCCCTTTATGAAATGCTTCGCAACTGCAGTATGTTGTTTTGTGTGCAGGCAGTCCATTGCAAAGGAGCCCCACTCAAAAATTGCTGGGCTTTCATAGACGGCACGGCAAGGCCGACCTGCAGGCCTTCAGAGAACCAGCGACAGTTCTTCTCTGGACACAAGAGGGTGCATGCACTGATGTACAAGGCGCTGATGTGCCCGAATGGCCTAATCTGCGAACTGGACGGCCCATACCCAGGAAACAGCCACGATGCTGGCAAGTTGTAGACCTTTGTTTACTTCTCCGATTTTGCTCACGTTCATGAAGTTTTTTTAAAGATATATCGCAAACAAAGGTAGAATCGCTGCGGATAGCCTACATTTGCACCATCAAGAGATGAACCAAGCGGCTCTGATTTACACCATTCTTCCGACGCCCGTCAAGGTGCCTTCGCTTAATCCTTGTTAGCCACTTTTGCGTTCAATGCGCTTTGGGTACTTGCTACACTTGGTGTGCGAAATGTCAAACCACTGTGAAGGATAGGTGTCTATTGCCAAAAAGAACTGTCAGATCTAGTCAGTGGGAAATTGTTATGTCAAGCTGCTGTCCCGAGCACAGATCAGGCAAGCACCCCTGGAAAAGTTAAGAAGTCTATTACGTTAGCATGTTCACTACATCAATTTGTAGGCTATTTTGTTCCAGTTAACAGCAGCACAGATGAATGTTGTTGTTTCACGGCTGCAGTTTGTGTTGTATTATTTACATGCTTGACATACAGGGATCCTTCGAGACAACCATCTTTATGAAAAGCTGGAGGACCTGAACGGGGACCACAAGTTCGTGCTTTATAGAGATCCGGCGTATCCCCTTCGCCCACTCCTCATGAAGCCCTACGGAGGTGCAAAACTAACAAAAAGGCAGGAGGACTTCAATGCAGCCATGAGTACTGTTCGCCAGGCGGTTGAATGGGGTTTTGGGAAGGTAGTTACTGAATTCGCTTTCATAGATTTGAAGAAAAACCAGAAGATACTGCTACAAGCAGTGCCTCGAATGTACAGAGTGGCCGTCCTCCTCTCAAACTGCCGTGCCTGCATGTATGGTAATCAGGTCTCTTCGCATTTTGGTGTGAATCCACCCTGTCCTTTTGATTACTTGAAACCGATCATGCATTAGATTTTGGTCACTTCAGAGCTGTACAAGAGTAACTGATGGTTATCCCTAGCGAGAAGACAAAGGACAAGCACAGTACTCCAAGCGCAACTGCATGACTGGTGCGCGGCTGAGGGGGTCCGCCTGACCCTTGTTTCGAGCCGGGGACCTCTTCATTTCCATCGTAGTGCTCTACAAACCAAGCTAACCTGGAGCTGGACGTCGGCATTTTTTCAGCCTATCTGTGTTTCGAGAATTGTGTTTGTCCTTTGTCCCCGTTGTTCCCCTCCTCGCGGGATTATTATCAGTTAGTTATCTCAGTTTTCTTTATTTCGTTTCTCACAGTTGCACACTTTTGTTGTCAGTGCCTGCAGCACACTAAGCAAAGCCTGCTAGTTCGCGTTCAAAAGACGATTTTGCTCGTCTTTACGTTAAAGCTCTTCTGACCGGAGCTCGAGTTCCTTTTCACGGAGCTCGAACTCCCTTTCTAATCTTAGCCGCTTTAGCTCGTAAATTTTTCAGAGCGCATCTCGTTGGTGTTTAGCTGTGCCCTTTGCAAGGCTGTGCGCTGTAGCTCCACTTCAGCCTCCTTGTCCTTGAGCTCTCTCTGTGGCGCCACCTTTTCTCCAGGAACTCATGGTCCACGTTTGCAATCTGCGCCAGGGTTAGGCAGTATCGCGATACAAAGGTATCGCGATAGTATTTCAGAAATACATTTCGTATCTGTATTTCTGTATCGCGATACATTTTTTTCACCAGTATCTGTATTCCTGTGTCGAAATACATTTGGAATGTTTCTTTGTATCGCGATACAATCAGGATGAAATGTATTTCGTTGCATTTCTTGAGAAATACCCCCCCCCCACCCACCCCCAAAAACAAACACAAGTCCGAACGCATTACTTTTTTTTTTTTGCTTCTGAGGGCATTAGGGTCAAGGTGATACTGGGGCATTGTTACTATGCTGACCAAGGTTCCTTTCGATTCTCCAAACTATTTTTCTATGCGTTCTCTTCTCTCTTGTGAGAAGTGTTGCGTAGTCTCGGACTCGACCCAGGTGGCGTGCCAGGAGTGGAGTCAGAGCATCTTCTGCCGCAGGTCCTTAGGTAGGGATTTCTTCACTCATTGTTTGCTAGCATCCAATGCCCGCTGCTAACCGTCTTTCTTGCCATAGCGTACACAATACACCCAGCGGGAAAAGCTGAGTCACAGTTCGTTGCAGCACGAGCCGGGCGGTGGTTGGCTTAAAATAGATGACTCACGCATTGAAGTTCAACACATATTCGAATACATCTGCGGCTGCGCCTGTAATATTGCACGTCTCAAGGGTGCGTCATCAGCCGACGTGAACGTGACCCGCTTCTCTGGTTATTCGAATCCCAGGAAGGAAGCCAGACATGGCCTTGCGGTGCCGACCCAGACTTCGTACACCTGCGAATCGTCTCGAGCGCGCTGTTTCTCGGAGAGCTCGCACCTGTTTCGGCAATATCAGGTCGCAATCCACGAGGTCTCTGTTTGGATGATGCTAGGGAAACTTGAGGACAGCAATCCATGCGTCGGTGGCGGAGGGTCGGCAGGAAGGACCTTCACAACGAAGATGCCACCGTATCGTTTTTTCAACCGTAAACGACGATAAGACATGTGTTCCAGGATGCTTCACGTGGTAACCTGGTAAATGACACTGCCTGCACGATCTTCAACGAGGTAACCTACAACGAAAGGACGTATTGTCCTTTCATACAGCAGCGTGGTAACGTTTCATGTTTAAGACCACACCTACAGATAAAGAATACCAGTTCGTTCCACGGTGACTTCATGTGATCAATTTTGACAGGGGCATTCCATATTATTGAACAGGGGCGTTGTTACGTTTTGATGGGATTTAGGGTGACATCGAATTTATTTAGAGGTCGAAGTCTTTTCGCATCACTCATCAGACAGACAGAATGCCAGAGAAGGGACCGCGGTTAGTCCTAGATGGAACGTTTTTTTGAGCGCATTAAAGACTCCTCGCCGTCCGAAACCACTACCTTCAAGGCACAGTGCCAAGCCTACAGGAAAGTAATTTCGGGATCAAAAACTTGCACTTCAAGCTTCATCTCAGTTGGCGTCTCAAACAAATTTGAAAATAGTATTGCAGTATCAGTATTTCTGTATTTGTATTTCTGCCCTTCCTAAAATGTATTCCTGTATTTGTATTTCCAAATACTTTTTGCCTCTATTTAAAATGTATTTCCGATACGTATCGCGATACATTTTGACAGATATATTTTAGTATCAGTATTTTAGCTACTATTTTAAGGCATCCCAGTATTTGTATTTCCAAAAACATTTTTGAGTATTTCTGCCCAACACTGATCTGCGCCATGGGTCCTCCTTTTTCCTGGATTATGCATGTTGTTATGAAATGCTAGACGTTGCGCTGTGTAACACTTACTGCAGGCTGCCCCGGTTCGAGGTGTAAAGAGCTCGTATCTGGCCTCCACCGTCTCTCCCTGAGGCTCTGCGTGAGCGGCACTGTTGCTACCGCCAAGGCGTTGTAATTCCTGGGGGCGACTTTGTACACTTTGAGTTGCTGTTGATAGTACAACTGGTGACAGAGGCTGCTCAGCGTCACTGTAAATGCCCTCAAGTATGGCCTCGGCTGTTTCTGCAGGGTCTGCGCAGGTGCTAGAAGTCACTGGCCCTGAAAAGAAAGTGATGTGCAAGTAAGGTATGATAGCTCTGCATTGAATAACTGTGAACATGTTACTATTTGTCACTCAAAGGTTAAGCGTGGAAATTAATATGCAATAAAGCTATTCAAACCACAAATGTTATCTTAGTGTGTTGCACTGTCTTCATTATAGAAAGAGTCACTGGATGCAGGATGCATCTTTTCTTCATCCAAACAGTAGCTCAGGGTGAGCTCGCAGCATAATGCACGGGATAAACATGGGGGAACATGATTGGCTATTGTGCTGTCGCTAAATAAAGGCAACATGACTCTGTAGCGACATTACCAAAAATCGACAATGCATACCAAAAGCTCAACAATTAGCAATCCGGATTTGAACGATGGTAATTGACCCTGCGCTACTGCATTAGGGTCAAACAGATATTTGAAAAGGTGTTTTATGGGTCGTCAGTCTCTTAGGTAACATAAAGATGAATTGATGTGTGAATTCTCCAAGTAACTACCAGTTATACATGCAAACCTTAAGTCACGAATGATGTAAAAACAAAACTCAGATGCTCAAATGAGGTACGCTGGGTGTTTCGGGTCCGAGTTGGGCCACATAAGCTTATGCCTGCAATGACGCGCTGCCCTGGCTTTCCCATACTAGGGTGCCTCCATGTATGCCTCCTATCTCATACCTCTGGGTTGCAGTGCGGCCGCCGTGACTAGAAATGAAATTTGTACTCGCTGACAACTAGTAAAAGCCCGACACAAGCTGCTACCTACCTGAGACCTCGGTGCCCAGTGGAATCTCCGGAAGGCTGGCGGTAGCGCTGTCCCGCAAGGCAGTGCGGCTTTGGCGCTGGGCAACGAGTGATGCTTGCCTTTTTTGACATCGTACCCAAGCGAGCTCGCCATAGCCCATATCTCTGTCAGTAGCTTCACTTTTTCACTATACTGTTCGTCCGTGCCCGACCTACAAGTATGCAAGTGATCGAGTTAAAACCGGTTTAGACATCTGCATCGGTAGCGTTACAGGGCGACTGAAACGACAGCAACGGCAAAGTCATCGGGACAAGCATTCGTCCTATAAAACGTGCTAAGCAATGCAAGAAGGAGCTTTGTGAATCAATCATGAACCACAGTTGTCCGGGTGTCTTCTTTCGTTTTGGTTGACGCAGCCGACGCAAATGCGAGAAGCAGCCTTTACTTCTGCGGGCAGAAAATTAGCTCCCATTTGATTTGACTTCCTCAGAAACGCCTAAATTCAAGATAATGAATGAACAGGATACTAAAACACTGTGAGAAACCCGCGAACGGCGAGCAAAAAGGGCCACGGACGAAAAACAGAAAGATCATGGACAACGTTTCACCAGCTAGCCCGCGTTCTAATCATCGCTAGGATACTCACTTTCTTATGTTGGCCTCGTCATTTGCTTGGGAGTATGCAAGCAGTAGGTCGCACCGCTCGCGTACCGACCTTACGGTAAACACCTTTTTCGGTTCGACGGCGTCGCCAACGTTCTTGGTTATCAAAACCCATCTTTGTGGGCGCTCGAAAGGGTTTATCGCGTTGATTTCTTTGAGGAGGTTGAGGTCATCTTCAATGGTGGAGCGAACCCGTACAACGCGCGTACCACTGGTTTGCCTCACCGCCGCCATTTTTCGAACTGGAGTAGTCTCGCGCTCTCCCGTGCGCGACGAGAGCAACGAGAAATGGCACGTAAGGGACCGCTACGTACGCTCGCAAAAAGCGATAGCGAGCGTACGTACGCACAGCTCGCCGCAGTACGTACGTATGGCTCATGCGCAGTACGGAGGACGCAGCGTTAACACTAACGTAGGGGGCTTACGTTTGCTGCTATACGTATTACTAAAACTGTCCAATATTAAGCTTCAATTAAATCTGGTGCATACATTTTCATTTCTCTGCAAGAAATGCACATAGTGTTTTGTGATCTTTTCTGGCTACTGAAACACTGGCGCCATTCACATGAGAAAATATAGTTGAGGCAAGACCAAGAGTTCGTGAAAATCACGCATTTTCCTTGGGCACGCTTCAGCGGCCTACAGGGATCAAAACGATGTTTGTACTGCACACCAGAAGGGACTACATTCGAGATGGCTGACCCCTTGTTTAAGAGGTGTATATATTATTGGAATTTTATACGCATCAGTGTTTTACTGGGACTTTGAGATATGTCTGAAAATGTTATAAGCGACTATTGCTCATAAATAGTTTGTAGATTTGAGCTCTCAAGTACTGCACAACCTTCCGTCTATTTGTAAAAAATTGTATATGATATATATATATATATATATATATATATATATATATATATATATATATATATATCGTTAACTGCATTATGGGTCATGTTCGTGACCTTAACTGGTCTCAAAAAACGAAATAATCGAAGCATATTCGGACGAACGAAAAGTACTGATGAAATAAAGTAATTGTTACGAAGTTGCCTACTGGTTACGTGTTATGCATGAAGTTCGAATAGCGCTATCTGCAACCAGAACACGAAATGTATGAAGCGACCTCAGATATAAACAAGGGCGTGCAGATTTCCGACAGCGTTTGAAATCCTGACCCTGAAAATAACTGATATACCAAGTGAACTAATACGCACAACCTAATCTGTCTAAGAGTAATTTGATCGAGGGCTGAAGCCATCCCGCATAGAAAACAGGACCCGGTTTCCACCTCCCCCCCCCCTCTCTTCCCCCCGAAACGTCACCTTTAGCGGATCTGCACAGCACCGCTTAGTTAGCGTGAGCGTCTTTGCCATTGCCTCATGCAGCGTCCCACAATGAGTGCGACGCAAGCAGCTGGCGACGCCAAGATACACGCGTCTGTCGCTTTGCCGCGACTTTGGCCAATCTTGAGCGTGTTTGCACTAAGGGCGGGTCCAAGCCCCACTAACAATGACGTGAGACCCAGACATTTTCTTCTATCCTCGTATTCACCTCACGAACCGTTGTAAAATAAGAGTCTGGCTTCTCGCGGGAAGTTTTTAATATATCCCCTCTTTGCGTTGAATTAAGATATATCTAGGTAGATGCTTACCTAGTTTTGAGGTATTTTATCGACACGTACCAGTTTCAAACCCCAAAATTGTCATTTCTTTTTTTCGACAGCCTAATCTTAAGATAACTACTTCGCGCAGCGCATGAATAAGGCGCAAAACTTTATTATTTTTCTTGACTTCACAACGAGTATAGCAGGTATTGATTGTAGTCGTCTTTATGCGGCATGTTGCAGTGCCGCCTCAAGCATGCCCTGTTTTACCATGAACCTATAGTGAGTGAGAAAGTGAGAACGTCAGAGCGTGTCTTTAGAACACACGACTTCCTATAAGTCTTCGTTACCTTCCGTCCTGCTCGACTGCACGTGCACGCTCGAAGCTCGCGAATTTCCAAAAGCGCTGTCGAAGGTAGGGAGCCCTCGCTGGAGGAGGGACAGATGAAGCTCGTACCTGTCGTTCTGATCCTGTCAGCGGCTGTAGTATCATCATCGGCCTAACCCCGCACGATACAAGTAGCGAGTCACCAGCTATGTTATCGTTGACTTTAATGTACTGCCTGCAGAAAATATAGTTTCGTATTCAAAGTTTGAAGCTTTGCGAGGTGATAAGGCTAACGTGAACTCGAAATAAATTAAAATATGAAATACGCATTATTCAAATGTGTATTAAAATATACCAGCGCACCAACGCTAACTTGGGCTCTAAGTGTAGCTTGGAGCCCATTCTTTCGTTGACGCGCGTGGTAGCAGACGGGACGCGAAAGAAGGTCACGGACGCAACTGGCTACCAAACGCTTGTTTCGCGTCCTGTGTCTTTTGATATTGGGTGAACATAATAGACGCAATTTAGTGCGCCGAACATGGCAAGCGAGCTGCGCCTTTGCATTTAATTGCGTTATAAACATAACCTTAAAAATGCAAGCCTTTCACCCTAGTTGGTGTTAGACCGGTGGCAGCTGATAAAACCTGTTTGCTCTACTCACGTCTAACGCCTGGTTACCTCAGTTGGCAGAGCGCTCCACTGCGAAATGAAGAGCGTCACGGGCTGCGATTCCCGGACCAGGCAGATTCTTTCGAAGTCGCGTCACCGGCACTGCTGTGCTTCGGATGATGCGTGTAATTCCCTTGTCCCTCAAGCTCTCCTTCTCCAGGATCATTCGCGATCATAATTGTCCAAGCACGCATGAACCTGGTGCATCTCGACTGCATCGCAAGCATCACTTCAAAAATGCAAGCTTTCAACCTTGTTGGCGTTAGACTGGTGGCAGTTGATAGAACCTGTTTGCTCTGCTGACATCTAGCACCTTGTTAGCTCAGAGGGTAGAGCGCTCCACTGGAAATGGAGAGGTCCCGGGTGCGATACCCGGACCAGGCAGATTTTTTCGGTCGCGCACCAGTCACCTAGCTGTGTTTGGAAATTTGTGTTTGTCCTTTGTCCCTCTTGTTCTCCTTCTCCAGGGATTATTTTCGTCATACTTGTCCAGCTCGCTTGAGCCTTTACATATGGTTGCATTATAGGCATCACCTTAAGAATGCAAGCCTTTCACCCTTGTTGGTATATAACCGGAGGCAGCTGATAAAACCTGTTTGCTCTACTGACGTCTAACACCTTGTTTGCTCAGAGGTAGAGTTCTCCACTGAAATGGAGAGGTCCTGGAATACCCAAACCAGCAGAGTTTTTCGGTCGCGCACCAGTCACATAGCTGTTTGGAAATTTGTCTTTGTCCTTTTGTCCCTCTTGTTCTCCTTCTCCAGGGATTATTTTCGGCATGGTTGCCCAGCTTGATAGAACTTTTGCATTTATTTGCATTATAATCATCACCTTCAAAATGCACAGCCTTTCGCCCTTGTTCGGCGTTAGACCGGATGGCAGCTGATAAAACCTATTTGCTCTACTGACGTCTAACACCTCGTTAGACAGAGTGTAGAGCGCTCCACTGGAAATGAAGAGGTCCTTAGAGTGTGAACAATGAGAGGACAACGTATTAGGGAGTGAACGGATTTTTCAGTCAAATAGTTTTCTAATTAAATGGTAGCTAGAACAAATGTTCCTCACCCGTGTGAGATCTGGCAACAGTTACGTTGAAGGCAAGCAAGGCGACAAGCCCAGGTTACTCGACCGAAGCGCTTCAGAAAGCAACCATAATTCTAGTCTCTCAAGACACATTTCTATACAAGGCACATACTGCAAGTATATAATTACAGACATAATAGGCTTAGCGAGAGTATATCGAATGCTACCAGTCTGTGGGCCGCTTTGTCAGATTTTCTGCCTGCGTTATTCGCTTACAATAATATTCCAGACTGTATATTTATTACTGGAAATGCAGAACATTAGGCACACATGTGTTAAAGGCTGGATGTCTGGACACAAATCAAGATCTAATCGCAGCTTACTGGAAATACTTGTGTAGTCTCATGCCAGGCTAAAACCTCAGCAACAACTGTAGCTTATTATATTTGTCTCCGAGTTGTTACCCTGAATAGCACTCAGAAGCACACTGGAGATCGACTATGACTTTTAGGTGCATCCAACGTTTTTCCGCATCGATGATTACGAACACTTTCTTAAAGCCAGCAAGAACATGTTTTTGTGAAAAAGTATTCTCCTTATAACATACGAAACAACGCAAGGAGTAGCTTTAAATTGTTCTGTAGCTTACCCATCTTGAAGTCGGCGGCCTTGGGCGATGGCAATATTGGGAAGACCAGAGCTAAGCCGCTGAGAGGGTAAAAACAAGAAAACATGTATCAGAGCGCAAGAACAAGCTAAACGCTTGTTCCTACGCTCGGTCAGGTACCAGTCAGCTGCAAGCTGAACGTAATACGTGATGTGACTAGATTGCATCCTTAAAAGTACTCACAGGGTGCCTGAGAAGCCGATATTTGAAGCCAGTGAGGGACGAATGGAACGGTAAACGCGTTGGAGCGTGGCAGTGATGGATGCAAATGAGCGAGCTCTCTCGTTTTCTCTAATCGTGGCTCGTGGCCTGACAAAAGTATTTTCAGGCAAACACGTCGGACTACTTTCATGCACAGCTTTAATCGGCGTTCAAGGTGCTCGAGCACCAGGTGTCCCCCTAATATGTGCTTCGTCTAACCTTAGAGTGGACTAACTGCGAAGGGTGTGCAAGCGCGGGCTGGCTGCTTGACTGCCTTGACTGGAGCACTCGCTGAACGAGCGCTCGTGCAGCCGCCGAAGCTTTCTCCAAGGAAACTAGCTCACGCTTTTAGCATACGCGGCTAACAAATGTCCACGCTGACGTGATTTGACGTATGGCACACCATTCCACTATTTACAAAATCAGAGCGCAGCGTGAGACCTTCCCACCTTAACAAGCGCATCCTGGTCCATGTCCTCCGAGATTTTCGGTGTGCAGGGCCATCACCAGGTAGTGTTGTCTAGGGAGCCTTCATACACTTCCGCCACGTCTGTCTTAAGGCCTGTTCACACATGAAGCGGAGCGCTACAAGCGTAGCGCTTACCTCGCGCTAAGCGCGTGCTGACGGGAGCGTTCACCAGCTTTGTATCTCACCGTCAAAACTGTTGCTCATGGCAGACGATAAGTAGCTGACGGCACGTGAGGAGCGCTACATTAGCGCTTCGCTGCATGTGAGAACCGACCGTTAGGGTGGCGGCATTTCGGCCATTTCTATGCCCACAATGCACGCGCTTCGATTTCATTCGGAGCAGAGCGCTTAGCTCTGCCAGAGTGCTTTGGCGCCATTTTAAGGCCCATTCGGCACGCGGAGGCAGTTTTCAATGCAACAATGGGTGTCTTCACCTTATAGCAGATGCACATCGAGGCACCCTAGTGTTGTCTAGAAGTGTTGTCAAGAGTTGCTGCATAGGCTCCCTGCAGGAGCCAGAGTTGCGCGTTCATCCGCGTAGCGCCGTCTTTCCTGCATGACGTGTTGATCCAGCTCCTCACGTGACTGAATTCGGCGAATAGCAGCGCCGCGCGTTCGAGGCGCGCAGGGAGACGTTCGGCGGGGAGCGCGCAACGTCTACTGTCCTGCACGGCACTTGATCCGGCTCATCACGTGATCGGATCTCGGCGAATAGCGGCGCGGCGGCACGTGGAAAACAGACGCGCAACTCTGGCTCCCGTAGGGAGCCTATACAAGAACTCTAGTGTTGTCGGAGCCTGTTGATGAGTCGACGGAGGCGGAGTGGACGTCGGAAGTTAGGAAGAGGGTCCGAGACTACGAGACCCAACAATGGCTCCAAGACGCCTAAACGAAATAAACGCTGGGGCGTTTATTTCGTTTGGGCCTCCCCAACAAAATGACCATCGCCTCGGAAGTCCGGCTGCATGACAACAGCCTGGGTAGCCGCTTCTTGTTCGAAGGCACGTCCCGGGGCACTCCGGACGCTGTCTTATAGGCGTTGTTTCGACACCACTGTTACGTCAACAATGTGTAAGGTGTGTGGGGTAAACGACAAAACGGTGGAGCGTGTCGTGCTAGACTGCGCGAGACTCAAGCCGTTCCGGTCACAGGACAATGGCCCAAGACTTCTGAAACCCTTAGCGCTCGATGAAGCGTTATGCTTCACTGACAGTGAAATAAGACAATTCACAGCATTCTTCCCAGATACGGGGCTGAAGGTAGCCTCCAACGACACACAAGGCTTGTTGCAGACACGAAAATGAGACTGGAGTACATGGCAGTACTGGTGCCAGAAGATACACCTCACGGGAGCTAGGCTTGGGCACAAACCTTGTTTGAGTCCTCCCGATTCAAAGGAAAATAGCCGCATCATCATCATCATCATCATAGAGTTACCTAGAGTTACTTGATATATATCTTGCAAAATTTAAGTGTTCCTAGCAGCGTAGTGCCGTGCAAAGCACCTTGGGGACCCGATGGACATGGTGTCAGTTTCGTTTTGTCTTTCTCGTTTCACAACATCGCGTCACAAACAAATGCAGTGCATGCACTTTTGAAAATATGACTCTCCCTAAATTTGCTTTTTTTTTAGATGTTACCTAGCGATACAAATGATAAATGCCCGACAACAAATATTTACGTTTCTTTTTGTTTTGTTTTTAATTCCAAATTATATTCGGCACCGCTGAAAGTTCATTATCAACCGAAATGTAACTCAGGAGGTCCGAACCACATGTCAAAGTTTGAGCACTATCCGCTAGGCTTATTCAGAAGCTATGACAGAACCCAGGATCTCGGGTTCAAATCCCCCCCCCCCTCCCGCTTCGATCTGGGTGGGCATCGTACCGGCCTGTGGTCGTGTATCACTACTGCTTCGTGCACGTTAAAAAGATCTTACGAGGCTGGTGGTTGCTTACTGCGCTGGCTGATTTCTCCTCTACAGCTGGGAGACTCGTCGCCTGTTAGAGGCAAGAACACCTCTGGACACGATACTGCTGTCGGCTAGATTTGTTGATTGTTCATTATGAGGGAGTGTCGGGGAAGGGGGCGACAAGGCGATATGTGGGCCTCCAATTAATGGGCAAGTATCTACCTGGTTGTTGAGGGAAAAGGATGAAAGTTTGGAGAAGATAAAAATTATATACAAATACGAGATGTTAAATGATAAATTTTTATTAACTCATCTAGTATAATTTTCCACCTAGTTAGTTGTTAGCGTAGCTCAGAGTCTTTGGTTGGGGATCGCAGTGTGAAGACAAATCACATATTCGCGAGGCCCAGTGACCCGAACGATATAGCGCAAGAAAGAGCGCGGAAGACTTTCTCCGCTGTTTCTCTGGTTCTGCCGGCAGTCAAAAGTTCCGTATGCAGTTCTATATGGCAGGCCAGACAATGGTGTGTAGTAATGGAAAAAGAGTTATACTTGGCCTCTCTTGATGTGACGCAGCGCAAACCAGAAGGGCACGTGGTGTGTCCTCTGGCGTTCGCACGCAGGTGAGGCAATTGAGGATCCCGCTTTTGCGATGCATCATGTGGAGCCGCATGGCGGTGCTAGTGTATGCGCGGGCAACCAGCCAGAGAAAGCCTGTGCAGAAGGCTTGTCTCAGCCTTAGAGAGCTTGCGGGAAACCACAGGGGTGGAGTCCCAGTTGTGACCCCAGGATGTGAGACGCCGTTCTGTGAGGACGTCACGAAGGAATCTACGAGCCTCGTTGAAGCGATACAGCAAGAAGGTTGGGGCTTGATCGTCGCTGTTCCTTTGCCTGCTAGCAGGTCAGCCCGTTCGTTGCCGGAGTCTCTACATGAGACGGTATACAATGCGTAACATGGCACCATCCCATGTCTTCGAGCTGCCGCTGCCTCGGGTGCGACTCTCACGAGCAGGGGTTTTGAATCATGAAGTCTCGGATTGCTGCTGAAGAGAACCTCGTGAATCCGCGAGTTCGACGGCTTTGTTGGCGACTGATGCGTTCGTAGTGGGCATCAGAGCAGCCTGAGATGGCAACGAGCTCTGCCGTGATTGACGACGATACAAAATTGAGCCTGCCTGTGTATTACGGCCTATTTCGGAAATCAGAAGTCCCTACCGTGGCGAGTCCGCTTGGTCAAGGCTAATCGAAGCGTCTGTATAAAGATGAATCCAGCCTTTGTGCGCTTCATCCGTGCGCTCAAGGGCGATTGAGCGAGCGACAAGCGCTGCGACATCCGACTTGCGCAGAGAGATTGGGAGCGTCTCCTGTGTCTCCAGGGGAGGACGTAGCAGCAATTTGGTGGTGAAAAATCGGCAAAGCCCATCCTTTGAATGATTATCTACGTTAATGCGAATAGCATCAAATGGTCCAGGTTATGCGCGTTCGTCAGGTAATGGCACACTCGAGATGCGCTGGCCCGCTGCCCAGAAAAGCGACCCTAAGTTTGTTGACCTTTCGGCCCTGCTGATCTCCGGCCAACGCGATGCGTTTGTGTCCTTAGGAAAGCTGGCGATGGCGCGCATACGCACGAGCATAACTAGTACAGCCAGACTTTCTGGCGTCTCGATGATCTCCACGCAGCGGTGCACTCCCTAAACGGTTGTTTATAGTCTTTACACCATAAGGACGCGCTGCCCACGGCGCCGCTGCAACTACCGGTGCGCGCGCGTTCCATGCGAGAACTCATTCCCGCTCGCATTGAGGGAGAGCATGTACCACGCCGTACACCCTCTCCCGAGACGCGGGAGACCGGTGAGAAGCATGCAGGATGACGTGCTAAGCCTGCGCCCGGACCGCAGCCTCGATACGCCGGGCTGCGGTGAAGATATGAGCAGCGTGCGATGCCTTGACGGCTGCCTTCATAGTGCGTCTGAGGTTAGCGCGTCTGCCTGCTGACGCACCCGAGGTCAACGGCCTCCAATCTGCCTAGCGCCAGTCGTAGCATTTGTTGTATCGTTGCACGGCGTTCAGAGTCTCGATAGCGGACTTCAGGTAGCTCCATAGACGACCCGGTGGCATCAAGTATACAACGAACGCTATTCGCATTAAAAGGTCGCGATTTTTACACTCCAACCTCGAAGTCGGAATTCGTCTCAGCGTCGGCCCTAGGCGCGGCCAAAGCTCAGCCGAAGCGCAGATGCATCCGGTGCTGTCCGCAAAAGCGGGAAACTGCTCATGCCAGGCGACGACGCGTCTCGCGCAGTGCAAGCACTGCTCAAGATGGTTAGCCTGCATGCTCCGCAATTGTATTCGCTATGAAGGAGCAGTACCGAGCTGCGTCTGGACCGCAGACCGGTGAAACGAATGTCGGTATTATTCTGCCTGCGTAGCCATCAGCAAGTGGCAGCCGTGGCGCTGGACGTGGAAAATACTGTAGCGCCTCAAGGCAGGCGCGTGTGTCGGTAGAGCCGGTAGAGGCCAGTCTGCCTGTATTTGCGTGCCGATAACGGCGTATTCGTCTGCGGCGCTGGATCTACCGCTGTCGCTAATGGCGTGTGGCGAGCGACTTCCGGAGATGCTGCTGGCGGATACCGCTGGCTGGCGTTGTGGCTGCAGACGCCATGCCGAGGCAGGCGGAGCAAAAAACCGCATCCTACGGTCCGGTACACTCGGCACATTGCTTTGCACGCGGGTCTTCGATGAGCGGTTCTCCGTTTACGTCTAGCCTGGCTGCCGACCAGAGTGGGTGCCTTCTCGCCCAAGCCCGGTGGCTTTAGAGCCAGGCGGTTCACTGCTGATGCAGCAAGGGACCTCGCCTCCGGCCCTAGAAGTAGCCAAAGCTACTGGGGCGCAGCAGCGCGTTCCGCGGCGTATCAGTCTGTCTGCATGGCTTGATACGTTGCCCACATCAAGCAATCATCCGTGACCGACAAAAGCATTTTTTTGTGTCAGAAGTAGACCCTTATCATTCCGCTCGGGCATGTTGCTTTGGGAACGGTCTATGAGCGTCAGATTGCAAGGTGCCACTTGGCATATTATGCTCAGGTGGTACCCCAGAAGTAAGTGTAATGTGCCTTCTTATTTTCAATCTCGCCACAGGATTGTCCTGCCTCGATGTCTTCCGGCAAAGAACCGAGCTCTTCAATAGGCATGGCAATCTACTCGGATGATGTTGCGTTGTGGTGTGCTCGGGCCCTCAAGGAACGACATGGGATTCCGTAATCAACTCCTTGCTAGATTCAACCTAAAGTGCCAGATTCATGCTCCCTCTGCTAGGTACGCCTTTTTTATCTCTGGTAGTATCAGAAGATCTAGCGTTGCGATGCTCTTATGCGCTATTTTTGAATTTTTACATTGGAAAGCGCGAAACTGCGTCTATTTGCTCAGGCTCTTAGCGTCTTACGCGGTCAGACGGGTTGACTCAGTCCACTTCAACGGTGTGGACTATCGTCTGTAAGTGTCTTTTATGTAGGTTGCAATGCGGCGTCTTCCTGAAAAAACACACTCAGCTTTAAGTGAGTTTTCTCTGCCTTCTTTATATTCTTTATTCTTGCTTAAGATTATAGATCAGAATAAATCAAGTTGGCGTAAAATATTGTCAATTAACAGCGTAACGTTTTCTTGTAACAACGTTGCGCTTTTGCTAATGTGGTGCCGATGTGAAGGCAGTTTGCCGTCCCATCGGCTTTGCGAGCCGCTCCACGCCATCACGAACAAGGCACCTGTCAGCGAAACAAACAAGGATCGTGTCTAAAGGGCATGCAAATATTTGGGCTGAATCTTTAGACCTCTGGAAGGTCAGAAACAGCATGACGAGGTTCCTGGTTACTGGCGAGAGCTATATTCCGATGGAGTTTGCACATCCCGGTGACTATAAATCATTACAATGCTTGCATCAAGTGAAAAACCACAGAGTGGTTAACAACGTCAATCGGCAGGATCGGGCCCACTAATTTCTCCGATGGCAATCCATAGAGGCCACTGGCCGAACACTAAAGAGTGTGGACACTTTCTGCGCTCAGGTTGTGCTCAGTACAAGTTTCAGTTAATGTCAGCCAAGAATAGCAACCTTAATGATGACGAGAATCGCAAGCACTGTGTTCTCGGCGCATATTGCTTAGAGGGTACTGATCACCTTCAAATCTACAAGCTTATAGCGTTTCATGGGGTGTAAACATTTCACCAGTTTTTATGTTATCGATTTGTTGTATTAAAAACATGAAAAAAATAGCTTAAGCTCCGATATTTTGGAGCCACAAATTGTTAAATTTTCACACTTTATTTTTCACACAATCTGCAATTGCCGAAAGAATTAGTCGCACGCGGTGTATAACGGAATAGCTTTCACACTCCGCCACAAGGACTTTCGCTCATATGAATTCCTATGCATATCCACAATATCCTTTCTTGTTATTACGACATTTGGTTTAGGTGGACGTTGACTCGTCAAAACATTTCGATTTTTTTGTCTTTTTTGGATTCAGGCAACGTCATTTTTTCAAATTTCCCTTTTTACCTCACTACCCTCACATTCTCAGTGAGATTCAGCGTTCTGCGATGCGCAGATTATCAACGCTCGACGAAAATAACATGCCTGTCTTACAAGCATCCAGCATATAGAAAACAAAATGTATTCGGGAGAAGCAAGTTTTCGGTGCCAGTGAGGTCAGATTCGAAGCGTCGCTATTTAACAACACCCCAAACGCAGAAGGAACACACTCGGACAAACTTCCTTCCTTTTCCCCATCCATGGCGATCAGAAGACGCTATAATATTTCATCCCGAGTACTGGAACGTTCTGATATCGTTTTCTCTGGATATGGTTGTTTTTGAGAATTCCACTTTCATCGCGTTCGCTTGGGCGCCCATGACTGGCGTTTCACGTGGTTCACGGTGACGTCTCTCGACATCATTTCTCACTATTCTACCGGCATTCATCTTTCCGCAGTCTCCATTTATGGGCACGAATCCCTGCAAGGCCTCTTCTAAGGCGAGCAAAATAAAGGCTGATCTATTACCCAAGACTGGCGTCGGCCAGTCGACGTTCTTTAAAAAGCTCAGACTGGGTAATTTGACCGTGTCGTAATCATAACTATGTTTCTGCACCAACTTCACGCTTGCGCGTCCGACCGATAGTCTCAAGAAACTTTGGAGTTCCGTCAATTTGTGAATGGGTTTACTCTTTCGAATACTGGTACTAGGAGCACTCTAGCTTGAGAGAGGCGACCGATTGATCTGCCATCGTTAAGCGCGAGCCAGGACAGTACAGATTCAAAACAACGTAGCGAGTCTAGCACGCTCTAATGCTTCCAGCATAGTCTCAGTTTTTCATAACTCTTGATGTAATTCGGTGACGAAAAGGCGTCTTGGGCAACGATGTTTACTGCGTGCGGAACGCGTGTTTCACGAACATTTAATCTCTGCAGCGTCTCTCCACACGTCTTTCTTTATTAATTTTTTCGAAAGCGTCTACGATTTACATCGATATCTTCATTTCACTTTAAGTCCAATCGCAACCGAAGCTACCATCCTACGAAGCCAATCAATCAGTGCTAAAAGTGCATCTTCACGCACTCGTCGTGTTTTTAGCACTTCCAATTACCGGCAAAACCAATTCTGCAAAGAAAAAGGGAATGTTCATGGGGCACTCACTGCGCATGATATGTTTTGCCGGAGATAGCAAACCACAAAGACAATAAGCGCCTAGGCGATGCGCTTTTATCACGGCTTCATTGGCTGCATCAGATGGTAAAGTTGACTGCGGTCGGACTTAATGGGGAATAGAGCATGGCGTCTCTCCCAAACGTCCTAGCTCTATAGATGTTTCCTGTTTCCTGTCGTTCTACTCGACGTGGGTTCGGAATATGGTATGCGGGACGAAGAATTAATAAAACAATTCCACCTGGAGCATGCGAGAAAATATAGGTGAGGCCAAACAACAATTTGCGACAATCACGCATTTTTCGTAAACACCTTTCAGCGGTGTGGAGAGATCAAAACGATGTTTTACCGCGTACCAGAAGTGACGACATTCAAGATGGTTGCGCGCTTGTGGAAAAGGTGTATTTCGTCGGGAATTTTTATAGCCTTCCTACATCAACTATATAATGCAACGTCCACACAAACAAAATATTTTATGGGTTTTTGTTTAAATGGAGACTGAAGAGGTTCGGTGTTTAAAGGAAAACACCTAAATTGTCTTCATTTGGTCTTCAGGATTATGAATATCGAGATTATTATTTACTTTGCTGCACCGAGGGTGCAGAAATTATTTTCAAAGTGCCCCGGAAGCCTAGCCTTCGCGGGGTTTTACGTCATATTTGGATTTTCGGGAATCTTCGCTCTCGGGCATGTTTAGCGCCTGTCAAGGCTATGCACGCGCACCCTTGCCTATCTTCAAAAAGGTCCGATAGGAACCTCACGACTTTTGCCAGTGCGGCGGAATATCCCTGGCAAGCTTGCCATTGCACGCGCTGCCCACACGAGCGACACGCGCTTGGCGGCCAAAATATCCTTGTATGACGTGACGACTGGTCGGAGGTTTTACCTGTTTTCTCGCGTTTAGTTACATCTTCGGGGGAAATGAACGCGATATTCAGACTGACGGAATAAAAATGCGCCAAAATTCACCCCTAAATGTTTTTTTTTGTAAGTGTTTTAGCTTTTTTAAGAGTCTCTCACGTGGATGCTGACGGTCGATAAAACCAACAGTACATTTGGCTGCGCTGTAACGCTTGTCCCCAGCACCTCAATCCGCGACATGTCTTCTATGTCGACAGAATCATTCAATAGCAGTAGCTAGTAACTCGTTTTTGTTTATCGTCCCCTAGGTTGACCCAGCACTAAGTTTGCTGGCATGCGCAGAAGACGCGCCCTAAGAAGGGCTATTTTGCAGTGTCATTTTCTGCCGAGTCTCGATATGTCGTTGGGGGTAGCAGCCGTTTCATGAGGCCTGTGTCCTTGAGGACGTCCAGCAGGAACTTGCAAGTCTTACGACCCTTTATGCGTGCTCTGTCTTTTAACAGGATGTCGTCTGATGAGGCTTGGGCCCCGCTTGCTAATTTTTGGCACATCTGTACCCTGGACCTCGTACGCCCGGCATACCAACAGTGTGGAGTGCTACCGTTTCTGTCTCGTTGCAGGTGGGGAAGGTCGGGATCAGCATTTTCTTCATTTTGTGTATCAACACGTTTGTGACTGCCGTGGTTGTCCTGAGTCTTCGCCGAATCGTTGCCTTCGCGCGTGGCAGCCCTATCAACTTTCCCTTCGGCAAGGACAGTCCTAGGTTTACCACTTTTACGCGGCTTCGCATATCCTGAATGGCATCGAGCAGGTCTCTCGGAGTGTCAACCGATGGTGCTTTTGAAGGGCCACCGCGGGAAGTCTGTCCGTATTCTTGTTCCTTTAAATACCGACATGCCCCAGCACCCACTGGAAACATACCGTTGTGCCTCTTGTATTTTGTTGCTTGCCACCTCATTTCTGGCCGACGTTGTTAAAGGGTCACTCTAGTTCAGGTTCCCCAATCTCTGCAGGGCGCACTTGGAGTCTGTGAGGACGACCATCTGCCGTGTTAGCAGCCCCACGGCTGCGTGCAGGGCTCTGTCAACGGCCACCAGCTCCGCTGTCATTGAGGACGCTGCCTTCTGCAGTTTTCCGCTCAACACCATTCATGCCATTGGTATGTAGAGCGCCGCAGTGCTCGAGGAACTCGATCGGTTTACCGACTCGTCCGTGTAAAACTCTAGTTTCCCGGCGTCCCTCTTTTTCATATGCTCCTCTACTGTAGTCTTGCCCAGAAGAGCTGGTAGATCATTTTTTTCCCCTGAAGTTGTCTATCCGTCTGTCACTTATAATTTATGCAAAGTCCCAGGGGGCGACTTTTGCGCCCTCTGTTGTTGACGGAAGCGGTGCCGCAATGGCGAGACATTCCTCCATTTTGATCTTCCTCTCTGTCTCCTTCCGTTCTGGCACTCGTTTTAGAAACCGTCTGTCTGGGGTGGCAGAAGCTAGTTTGCAAGCTGGTGCGATTGTCTTCCCTTAGCCTGTCAAATTAGAGGCTCTGCCCCATATCTCGCAGGACCGTCTCATTTGCTGAGGATCTTGGGATTCACATTGCCGTGCGTAGTCCCCTTCTATGTAGCCGCTCTAGCGTCTCCATGTCCGTTAGTGATGGCATCATGTATGGTAGCCTTTACTGGACTCTAGATGTTACCAATGCTGCATGTTCACGTGCAATTGATCGGTCAGAGCAACCCAAGGAGTTTTAGTCATGCGACGAATTGAATTTGCGGCTGGGTCTTTAATTTCACGACCTGCGCCCACTTTAAAAGAAAAGCATTAAAAATCACACGACCCTCTAATCACGATGCAAGGGCGTCTGCGCATTAAAGAATTGGGTGCTATCGGTTATACAATTCCATTGACCATCCTTCCTGTTCTAAAAACTCTACCTCACTCTCTATCAAAGCCAAGGAAGATTGATTCATGTAGGTTGTGCCCTTCTTTTTATTCTGTGAGGTTCTACAATATCGAGCAACTTTCTGGCTCCTTTGCATATACAACAGGACGGCACTTTCTAGTAAAGGTGTACATGCGGGGTCACGGCAGTGCAATGCCAAATGTGAGGACGCGGTTCTTGTTAACGAACTACGGTGCTCACGTAGGCGAATGCTGAGGCATTTCCCCGTTTTCCTGATGCCGTTCTTCCCGCACGATAGCGGTATCTGGAATACGACACCCTTTTTGCATGGTACGAACTCTATGCGGTGTTTTGTGCCGCATCCTCTCTCCCCCTGTATTTATTTTGCGTAAGCGCGTTTTTCCACCGCAGAGCATTTTCTGTTCAACTTGTTAAGGGCCGAGAACACAACATCTATCCGATTTCATGACGAGGCTATTTTAAAACCGTGCGACACGCGGTGCACGTAAGGGATAACTGTCACATATATTCTTACTTTTTTGCACTTTGCCCCGCGACTCGCCTTTAGTACATTTTGCTATTTTTCCCGAGGCCAATGTGATTACCAAATTTGTGTGACCAAAATTTGAAAACTTTTGAGGTTTTTACAAGTTCTAGTGCGACGGTTTCGAATATTTGTATCCTTCGGGTTAGAAAAATCGAAGATTTCAATTTTCTTTCAAGTAAAAGTACGATAGGTACGAAGTCTTCGAACCTCACCACAGTTTTGGTTTCGAGAAGAACTTTTTAGAGTCTATTCATATGCAACAATATTCAAGTTGTTTTTGAAGCTGAGAGGTGTGATCTGTTTATCATACTTCGAGCGTATATGTAGCACCCTAGTGAAAGGCTCAAAGCCAAGTTGGCAAAGCCATCGCCGCCACCAGCTTGCAAGGTCGCTGGGCATTTTGCCCGCTTGGTTTGTCTCTCCAGGCTTCGAATCAGATTTCTACGACAGCGATTATACTACTATTACTTTCACAATCGCTTGTGCTTCTCCGCACAGTGAGAGTGTAGTGGCCGGTAATTATCAGTAGTTGCCAAGTGATCGAAACAGGTGATGTCAGTTCTGCATGTAGCTTATTGTAAAATATCCGATTCAGTTTCGAATCGTGTGACATGGTCCGATGTTCGTCGAACTCCCTGACTTTTTAAGTTCGAAAGTTTGTAAATTGTCAAATGTTTCAAAGCAATAACCTTGAAGGTTTGAAAAATGTCGAATTTTTCAGCGTAGTTAATTCGAAGGTTCCAAAAATGTAAAATTTCTCAACGTGGTCAGTTCGAAAGTTCGAAAATTTGCACACATTTCGACGCAAACATTTCAGGAGTTCCGAAAACCGTGAAATTTCTTGGCGTAATAAATTCGAAAGGTCAAAAATATTCGAACCTCTCTAACCCGTCGCTTCGAACCTCAGGTTCAGCAAAGTTCGCGGCAAAGCAGTAGTCAAAATAAATGAAACGAAGTGATTTATTTAGGGTGTCACTTAAGTATGATTCCCATGTTGACCATATTCGGGAAGCGTATTCTATTTTCAATCTTACCAATGCAGACTGGCTGTCTTACTGAGGGTGCCGTTAGTCTGACGTGTACTGCTTATAAAATCCTAGAGCACGGTTAGGATTAGCAACGACAGAGGTTATGTGAGCAAGCCTGCTTCGAACATGTTTAAGGTTCGGCAGCAGAATAATATGTCATAATATCTGCTAGGAACACCCTGTCTCCTGTAGTGTGAATGAGCAGCGCGGCCTAAACAAGCTCATAAGTGGCAGCATAACTACCGCGTCACAGTCACTACGGAAGGCTCTAATTTGATTACCCTTGGCGGACAAAGGCTTTCAAAAATAACTCTTTCAAGAAATGGAAATATCCGAGTCGAAAATTCGTGGGTGTGATAGTGAACGACGTGATTGGAGCAATGCTTTCCGGTCACGTCAGAGCTAGAAACGCCACCGTTAACTCGGAGTAGGATCCATGTCACACTGCGATTGGTGGAATCGCGTCTCGTGGTGCTGTAATCTCTTGTCCCCGAAACACGGCTTGACAAAAAGCTGCGGGGCGAAGCGTGATTGACTGCATGCGTCGGGGAGACTTGAGGAAGCTTCGAAGAGACTTCGGCCAGTCGGCAGGGAACCCGAATAGTAACTAACACTTTGGAAGTTAATATAAACTATCCAAACCCTTAGGATAAGAAACCACTCAAGGTAGGATTAATGCTTCTTTGTTAGCAGTAGATTTCTTCGGGGAGAGATGTTGCGCTATATATCTAGAAAGTGTTTTTTTGTGTTCTTTTTTTGGTCAGGTTTGACTTGTAATTGTCCATAAACGTTTTCTTTTTTTCCGTACTATATTACTAGAGTAGCAGTTTTTTTTTATCTTACCACTTTACAATGCTACAATAATATGTCGCAGACGTTTAGCTATTGGATACTTTTTTGGTGTTGGTGAAACTCACAAGTTGTGCGAGTGGATCAATCGACGACAGAACTCAGTGAGTACGACCGGGGACGTAATTTGGTATCATAAACTTAAGCTCATTCCGCTTTTTTTCCTTCGGTCGCCTCGGCAACATCTGCCGGGGCGGGGCCTCTTTTGCCGCCGACGGGTTGACCTCTATATCGAAGGCTAGACCGAAAAAAAAAACGGTAGCCATTAAAAAGAAGTCTCTTGTTTTTTTTCTCGATCATTATTATTGACGCATTCGATCCCTAAGCGAAAGAGTTAGGACTATTTGAAAAACACTGCCTACGCCCATGCAAACACATCGGGTGAAGGTTAATCAACATGGCGTCCGACTAGATTTTGAACCCGAAGAACGTCTCGTAAAACCGCCCTATACTTTGAGGTTTAACGCGCCTCAGCGTATTGATATTGTTATTGATAATGTTTTATATTAATGTTGATTTTAGCTCAGGACAGCCGCAGCGCCAAGTAATTAAACAAAACACGCACACAAGGTTCCCAAAGAATTCATCTAATCCAACGTCTGCATGTATCCTTTCTGTGTAGCTGGCAGTCGAAGAAAAGTTAATACCTATGTATATAGTACAACCAAACGACGACATTCACGCCGCGTTTCTGCGATCACCGAGAACGCGAATAATCGAGGAGAGCGTGATCAAGTGGCTTAAGTTGATTGGCCAAGGAACCGGGTATCTTCTAAGGTACAGTCCTCTTCGCACGAAACGGGGACAAGTCTGAAAGTCTTGTAACTCGAGCCGGCAGAGGATACCCATCCGTTACGTAGAGCGCGGAAGGGCATCGGACTCTATATTGAGACCGTCCTGAAAACGTACGAAACAAAATTAAGTTTCTCGGCGAAACTACTCTCTTTGTCAGAGGACAGAGTAATTCTTTTGTGCATCGCCGGACATTCAATGGATCCCGGCGATTACAACCGCCGAGAAATTCGGACATTCTCGGTGTAGGAGGGACGGGAGATACGAAACAGTTCGCGGTAAGAGACGAAACGGAGGGTCGCAACTGTCCTCCTGAAATTGTATATCCACCCGCACGCTTTTCTTGACGTAGAAAATCCCGGTAACCTCTTGCGGAGATTTTTTGCAGGATATTATCTTACTTGGCTTCGGAATTCATTTGGGTTTATATAGACTCGAAAGTTCTCAAGTACTCATCGGGCATGTAGGGATTACATATCCTGAACCCAATCAGTGCTTCTTTAGAAGAAGCACAACTTGTGTTGTTTTTGTTCGCTTGTCGAAGAAAAAATTAGACAACGTTCGGTACTAACCGGAGAAGAGGAAAGTATGAGGAGTGTATTGGAACAAAATAAAGTTCAGTCCGAGTCTATTTTATTACTTTAACATTCAACGTTAGATTTGTTTTCCGTTTTTTGTCACTCTCACTGCTTCGTTTTATTTGCGTTTTTGCCTCGAAACTTTAATCAATACATTATTATATATATGGGCTTCCGATGAGTAATATTTATCTTTCCTGCAGTACAGAATCGTTGTGGCGATACGCGTCTGGCATTATGCTTATGAAGGTTAAGCTAACGTTCGGCATTGCCTGTCTGTGTGGGTCTGACTACGCTGTCGTGTATTCAGGCAATGAATTAATGTTCGCCCTAAAAAAAAGTAAAATAAAAATATGTCCCCCTTTACTCGGTCCTTCTAATATTTACGTAGCGTTTAAGTTTTGTATTTGCGTGTTGTTGTTTTTTACTTGGGAATAAAAACATTCCATGTCCTATAATTCAAGGACTTTTAGCTTCTTGCCAAGCGTATTAATAATTTACCAGGTGGAAGGGGTTTGAGTTATGTTTTCGTATGTGGCAACGCGTAGCGCAACTTTTCTGAAAACGAACCGCTGTGTTATTCAAGGCAGAACTCCGTTCTTCTTTGAAGAACGTTAGTATTAGTAGCGAAACACCTTCGCGAATGTCTATTGTTTCTAAATCTTTCATGGCCCCAGAACGAAGCTTTCTATGCTTTGAATGTTGCTCGCCCAGCGGATACAGCACAAAATTTATTTAACTCGGCTTTTCAATTTCCACAACATCATCTACAATACATTTCAGTTTTATCCAACTAAAGTTTTCTCAGTTGCTTGCATTTCTCTACGTTATGATCACCCTTACAAAGTTCACATTTCATTCAGAAGAGCTACCCTGTTTAAATATTCTTCGTTGGTACACGTTTCGGCTGATTGGAAGAAGTTGGCAAGCTAAATAGCTCTGACGACAAATATGCTCTGGTCCACGTTGCAGTGAAACGTGGAGAACGCTAATTCTGAAATGTCTTTAGGTTAAGGTTAATTGTTTTTACGTGTGCTCGCGCCCTGCGAGAACTGATGACAACTGTTCACGCACACTGATTTTTTCACCCAAACAGATATGGTCTCCGAACAGTTCTTGCCGAATTATGCTCCCTCTTCTTATATCGTGGGTTTAGTGCGGATGACTGGCAGGAATTATTAAGCATTTTAAGCGTTATTATCTGGCTCACAGCGAAGTGTGACCTCTTCCTCCAAACGTTCCATGGTATACTTAGTGCTTTCTGGAACTTTTGATGCAGCAAGAAAAATAAATCATAAGTTTCCTTACAAAAATAAGATATGTATATGAAACGAAGGGTCGATCTCGACAGATAATTTATCAAAGGCGTTCGTATAATATTTTGGTTACACAACTTCAGTCACAATATAAGCCTAAAGCAACGTACGCTGCGCGACACTTTAGCTTAAACATAACATCAGCGCCTTTTTTTCTTCTTTTTGCATGGTGTTGCAAAAGTAAATTGACGTGCATCAGAATTTACTGCTTAAGTTCCCCAAATGAGCACTTTAAGCTACACTACTAGTTTATGACAGACCTTTAAATTTGAAGGTACACGAGGCAAAAACTGATAACTGTTTGTACACACTAACAGAATTGCGCTATATACACCACAAAACAAGAAAAATAAATTAAAAAGAAACATAAGACGTGTGACACATGCTGACAAGTTGACAGCTAACTGAAGTTTTCGGACAGGCACGCCGCCACAGAGCGCCCATACTTGACAGCGTCTCCGATTTGCGTTCCACTAACTTGACGTGTGACAAAACCTAATAAACTGCGACACAAATTCTAGGCAACATTAAGAACAAGCACCCAAACAAGACGGCTTGATACACCTTTACGACTTAAATGTTCTCCCACACGTGGTGGCCGTCCAACTAGACGTTTATTTGCCCATAACGACCGTGCCGTCAATAAGACGTCGTAGCCACGTGAAGCTTGTACGCGGCTGCCCATATAAAACGCTACGTCGAAAGCAAATGGCTGGTTGGTTTCCTGACTGTTCTCGTGCGCGCGTCAGATACGAATCAACGCAGTGAAGAAACTTAACTATATACATTTACTTTCGGATCAAGCCAGTCAAAACGGGACAAGAACCTTGCGCGAATGTCTGCTATCACGAAATCCTTGAAACTTCGTGCCGTTGTCTGACCGGTGGGCCCATGCTAAGAATTCCGCGCCCCTCTCTTCAGCTCTGGTCCGTCATCGTCCTTTTTCCTCTCCTCTCGCTAGCATGTGTGGATTCTTGAGGCGTGCAGTAACTTCGGAGAATTGCGTCTTGGCAAGCTCGGTGATCCAAGAGGGACGCACCACCACAAGCTCAAGCGGCCGCTAGAGGTGTGCGAATACCGGTTCGAGGAGAATAACGCAGTGTAATCCCAAACTTTGACACTGTTAAGAAAGCCGGTTGTCGTGGCTTTCCCTTCCACGGCGGAGGTTATGAATGACGCGGTGCTATGAGCCAAGAAACTGAAAGAGAGGAGGAAACGAGTGCGCGCGTGTACGTCAGAATGCCGAGCTCTGGTTGGTTTGATTAGTGGGTAGATCTAAGGCTAGCTGCCCTTGACCGCGTTGACGTCGACGCGCGCGCGCAAATCGCGCACAAAAACGTTTTATGCGAAACGCCGGGATTCCGCGTTCGACGAGTGCAGTGGCATAGCCTCCTATATACTGACAAAGACTGGCAGATCGCCACGAGAAGCGGCCCCCGAAGTGTGAAAGGTGGAGCGGCAGACAACGGATGAGAGGAGAGCCACGTGACTGGCGCCCCGCTGCGGCGAGACGCCGAAACATACTTCTCCCGAGCGAACAAGTGTGTTTCGGGTCCTCGCCGCTGCAAAAGGCTGTGCGCCGACGTCCAGGTTCTTCGAGAAATGGCTTTTGAAGTTCTGTGCTACCAGATCCTCGCGCTCCAAATCTGCGACCGGGCTCTCTATGGCTCCGTCGTCGAACTGCCATGCTTTGGGAGTATAGAGAAGGCTCTGGCAGAGGACACAAAGGTAGCCAGGTTTACGTCTACCCACTAATGGCCCCAACGAGAGCTTGGCGTTGTGACGTCCATGCGCGTTCTCGTCTCCTCCATTCTTTCCGTTTCTAGGCGCGTACTTCGTCTCACGTAAAGTGCGACAGCAACCGACGCTACGATTGGATGCTGCCAATCAAACAGCCCCCAAAAGTGCATAGTCACGGCGCCCATTGTCTTTGTGCGTTTTCTCTCGCCGTCTAAACCACTCACGCACAGTAAACGCGCCGCAAAAGTCACACGTAAGCCTCGGGACGTCACGAGTGACGTCCCGAGGCCTACGTGTGACGTCACGAGGGTCACCAGTGACGTCACGAGGGTCACGAGTGACGTCACGAGGATCACGAGTAACGTCACGAGGGTCACCAGTGAAGTCACCCTCGTGAAATCACACGAGCATACCCTCCCTCCTCCTCGTCCTCAAGAGCTGCGCTCTAATTCGGCATTACAGAAAATCGTTAACGTCTTTGTTGTTGTTGTTTTTGTGTGTGTGCGGTGATTGATTTGGCCGTTGATAGTAAACCCAGGAAGACGAGGAGCGCCGTGACGCTTCACTTTTGGCACTTTTTGATTGGTTCCACCGGATGCTATCTACGGCTCCGGTCGGACTTAGAAGTGAGACGATCGAAGTACAGAATGAATCACACATAGATTGGTTGATTTCTTAACGCATCGCGTTGGAAGTTACAACGGAGGTGCTCGTACTGCGTGTCGCGTTGAAAATACGAGTTCGCCTGGGCCGAATAAGCCGGGAAAGTGGAAGGGAAACTCGGACTTGCTTGGACATTTTCACACAAAATGCGCGCACACGGAATGCGGCATATGGTATAGCGTTGTCAACGCAGCATTATGCTTGTAACAGTGCATAACAGTATCTCGGTGCACTTGTCCTTTATTTCGTGATCGGTACCGTTTAGATTTAAAGTGACAATAAAGAAAACGAAAGCATCTGTTTCCAAGCGACTGAATATCTGCTCGCGTCTGCTGCGGTGCATAACATACGGATGGCTTTAGCCTGAATTTTTTTTTATTTCGAAATATTATTTTGATTTTTATTTTCGTACCTCTTGCTACACAATCCTTGCAAAAAAATCTTTACGTTTTGAAACATTTATTAGACGACCCGATTTTGACGAGTCAAACCCGTTTGAGAACGAGCTAACATTTATTTGCATTCCTAATCAAAATCGGAGTAAAAATGGTCGCTTCAAACTTCTTTTTTTATTTTATTACCTTTTTATACGCACTACATTTCTAAAGAAACATTTCTTTTTTTTTCTTCCGCGCCTACGTTGGCAAGTCATTACAATCGGTAACCGTTCAATCATCTTTCAGAAAATTGAATTATGAATTTTTATCTGTAGTAATGCCCTGAAGGACTCAATGAATCACTCTAAAAGAACAAATACAAGAATCGTTTTGTTTAAATTGTTTACAATGTTTTCTTTTGTTTTTTTGGTATATATATTTACGCAACATTACGAGAAAGGAAAATATTGAGCGGCCTCCACGTCGGCTCGGTCAAGAAGAACAGCTAGTGAATTGCGGAATCTAATTTAGCAAAACTGATGCACTGTTTAAACAATAACGAAAACAATGCGTTATCTCCAAAAATAAATTATAAAAAAAAATCGGGCTTTTTGCATTTTAGGGAGATTTTACGTCGATCCCGCAACTCACATTCGATGAGACAGTTGGAGAAGCGAACAGCAGCACGAAACAAATTCTCGGCATGGTCTATTTTTAGACTGCCCGATCGACCTGCAAGCCTGCCCTACTTTGACGTCACGGCGCTGAAAAGTGCGGGAATATTTCTATATTGGCTTTGGCATCATTTTCACTTACCTATTTCCCAATAACTATTCTGAATTTCACGGTACAATATAGAACACAGGAAAGGGTAAAGATTGGTACTTCCGTAAATATAGTTAGTTCCCGTAGCACCAAAATCGCTGGAGTACTCCTTTAAGCATATTAACTGTTCATAAATTATGTCATATTCCGGGAATTACTGATCTGTGATTTTCGATGACGCTCAGCAAAATTCTAATGGAGCTATTGCTGTATTTTCACCAGCTTAACGTCTAGTGAGTTATTTTAATCAATTGGCAACTAAGCGCGTACATCAGCGCATCTCATGAACGTCCGCCACTCGGGTATTGCGGTACCAAGAATAATCTTGACCGGAATACAATATCTTAGGAATTTACTGCAGTCTATCGGTAAAACACCCGATATATCTCTACTGCGGGAGCCGGATGTACTCGAATCGTCGTACTAAAGTATACGCATCCTGAAAACAGGGCCTAAACTTGTTAACGAATTTATGTTCCGTTCTTCAAATCGGCTTCCAAACAAAAACATTCGCAATCCCCGTGAAAAAAGCTCCACTTCAGCGCAATACAAATTAAATATCAAACGTAATGAAATGTCACTTTCATGGTGCCGTCATTTGCTCCATACTTTTTTTTCTATAAGTGTCATAAATTATTTTATAATTATTTTATGTTCTGATTTACTTTTTTGCAGTTTTGTATAGCCTAATACAAAATTGTTCATTTTATATTATGAACTTTGATGCTCCCGTTTTTGGCGGACAACAAATCATACGTAATTCGAGAGATTGGGACTTGGTAACTCGGTCACATATGATGAAGCCGGTATTTCCGGTAAACGTATTAACACAGGTTGCTTTAATACCTGAATGAGCTGAAATCGTCGTCTCGAGAGATAGTTTCATAATGCGGAAAAGTGAATCCTGGGAAAGAACTTATTTTATATTTTGCAGTATAATTGTACGTATTTGTAACGTTCTATAAAGTATGTACATATCGGAAATAAAACGTTTTGAGGCTCGCGACTTCAGGTCAAGCTCAGCACGGCTATTTCCATTTTTTAATACAAACCGTGGCTGTCATATTCTACAAAAAAATTCCGTTAAACAAAATCAATAATTGTCTCTATAGAGAACTAAGCTAAAGCCATTTTAATATTTTATAATATCGTTTCTTTAATTTATGCTAAAAGTACGTTTCTGTTTTATAGATAAAAAAACGCTTACTTAAAAAAATTTAATATTTGTTTACCATTATATTTTTTCAAGACTTCATTATTGATCAAATGTGCGTGCGAGAGGGTGGGTGTAACCGGAACGTTTGAGACCGAAATCAATATAGAGAAATGTAGGTTACGGCAAAACCTTCTGAGCCCTGTGCACACAGCCGCCTACCGAAACTTCTGCAGCAACTCAATAAACATAAGCACAAGAACAAGCTCTCAAAAGCCTAAAAGAGATCCTTCCCTGGCGTCTTTCTTCGGATAACGGCACACCATACCCAGTCGGGAACAAGATGTCCCTTTAACCGAATTTCTTAGATATACTTATCTAAGTTATTATAGTGCATACTTGTGTTCAAGATGCAGTGGTAAAATGTTCGCTATTGCTGATGTACTTTATACGCTTGATACCAACTTTTGTTTACATTTTTACCACATTATGAATTACCACCTACCACGTTTTGTCTTCCTATTTATTTTTAAAGAATTTATTTTTAAAGCGAAAAACGAAGAGGCTCCTATTCGCGATGTTGTGTCAGTCTTAAGGTTGTTAGAATTATAAGGGCATTGCTTATCATGGAATCTGACTAATTGGAAAGTTTCACTTTTAATGAAGGCATGGCGCCGTACATAACCTATGTGTTCTTAACGGTACTTTGAGCCTCATTTCATCCTTTCTGTAATTGTTCCCAGAAGATAACTATTTTTGGTTCTAAGATTGAGAATTAGGTTGCTTCGAGAGAACGTTGTACAAAAATAATGCTATGGTAATTGCCATTGCATTTCTATCTTAATTATTCTGGTGATGGTATGGTAATTACCATACCATCGCACCTTAAAAAAGACCCAAAAACAACATGTAAATTGAGACGTTTTTTGTAGACGTCCGCTTTCATTTTCCTGGTCTTGGGCCGGTTAGGATATATGTCAACCACAAAGCCTTTTTTTTTATTCCTTCGATGAGCAATAAATGCTTTTTACTAAATATTGAGATAATAACATAAGTCGTTTTTACATTTCATTGCATAATTGCATTTTAGACTAATTTATTTACAGCAGTCTTGTGGATATGTTTAGTGTCATTCCTTACATTTCTGTAATAATGAAATGAAGAAATGTGTGGAACTTGGGAATCCAGAAAAGAAAAGTGAAAGACAGTGTTACATTATCCAAAAAGCAGTGGGAAAAACGGCATTGCCCGACCTTCATCTAAGATTAAATATATTAAACCCTGGACTATAGAATGTACCCCAAGTTTATATACTCTTGCAGGAAAGCAAACCCGAAACATATCAGGTTGCATGCCTCCAACTCTCAATGATACTTTATCTCCGGAGGCCAATATTCTCCGGGAGACGGGTAGCTTCGGCCACAAAATGAAAACGCAAGAAATACGGCCTCTGTTCAGACGTCCCTCTATTTGCTCAGCTTGTCTGGCTTCTCTCTAATCTTTTTTTTATATTATTTTATCCTTCGGCAAGAATGCAAACAACAGTCATGAATAATTCAATGGCTGGATAAAAAAAAAAAAACAGAGAAGGGAAGATGGGGAAAATGCGAACGAGATTGGCTCTTCCGAAATACATATCCTATCGTTTTATAATCGAGGCGTTCTTTAAATGAGGTCGGGCTCCATACAAGCACGTGAAGTACGCAAACCACCGTAACCCAGAGAAAATAGAGGAATCATGAAAAAATGAAGGTGTCAGGGAAGGGAGGAGGAACTTCCCAGTTCGAATTTGGGAAGACAGGAGGTGGTCAAAGAGGAGAGCTTGGTGTGGTGGGTATTATACAGGGCTTTTTATGTATTCCTGGCTGCAAAACACACCAGAACAGTTTGCATTGTCGTAGCTTAAACGACGTTTTAAGCAGATTTTCACAACATAAAAACACGCCCTGTAGATAGGCAAAAAGCTATGGCGACCGGCTCGTACCACTGCTATTTCCATGTCTCCCTTCATAAAAGTTCGTTCTTTTATAACATCCGCAAAAAGTCAGGTAGAGCTTGGTATGCGCTCTCGAAGGTTCCTCCACCGATTGGGAAAAGAAGTTCTTCAAGGATGGAGCAAAACAGGCTGTGGGAAGTCATAAAAATAGACAAGGTTCTTCAACTCCTCCCGGTGTGCCATGTCTAGGCCATACATTTTCCGGTGTTTAATTATAGGAGAAATCGGCGGATGACTCTCGGTGATAACTTACTTTTTGAACATCGGTCTCTATCGAGGATTTGTTCCAGCCGGACGCTAAAAACGGTGATTATCGGTGAAAAAGGTGGAGGAAATTAAAAGTCTGGAAAACTCGTCATGAAGAAAGAAGACAATACCGGTATTATCTTCCTTGCTGCCGAGTGTTTTACACCGATGTAAATGCCACATGAGTCCATAACGTCTGTTCTTGTTTCTACAATACCAAACAAAACAAAAAAAAAAACGTCGGATCAAAAAAAACTCCTATTTCTTTTATTTTTATGCTGGTAACGTCCTGTCCACTAGTTTTAGCATTTTATTGCAACCACTAGCGTCACATTAAGTTTCACGGGGATTCAGCTTGCCGCGATGCGTTGTTTATTTACCCAGGCCATAAATGACGGTACTCTTATTCTCAAAAACGCCAGGTATATAAAATAACAATAGTGCAAACACCAGAAAAGAGAAGCGTACCGCGTCACCAACACCTCCCCAAGGAAAGTACGAAGTTAAATCGTAGCCGAGGGACACGTTAGAACAGGCGTTAAGCGGGACTGCCGCCTCACTTTGAATAATGTAAGTTGGGGCAACGTACGGAATTGGCGAGTTTTCTAGTTCCGACAATGGGACCCGAGAGGTATTCATTCTGGACAGCCCTGGATGGGCAGAAAAGGCTGGGGAGAGGGGCGGAGTGGAGAGATTTCCCAAATCAAAATTGATGTAGGAGAAAACTTTGAATGGCTTTGTGTGTCTTCGGTGCTGCAGGTGTCATTCTTTTTTTTGTTTTGTTTTTTTTTACATGGGGAAACTTTACAATTTTCAGAACTCGTGTAAGGCTGCGGATGACTGCTGAACAAACTAGGTATGTCTGTAGCAACGCTTCGTTGAATGGACATTTGTAACAGCGGAAAAAAAACTCCTTTCCAAGGAAGAGTGGCCTCTGACGGCTCAAAAAGGAATTTCACTTTAAAAACTTGATGGATATCATGAAACTGTGTTTCATCGGGCTCTGTCTCCTTCGCGTCTTATTTTCAGATAAAAGTTGTTTCTTCCGTCACCTCATAATTATTTCTTGACTTCCTATTTTTAGTTTCGGTGGTGTGAACATGAGAACTGAACAAAACAAAGCGGCGACCTGTAGGCCCCCTGATTAAATTCAGCCGTCAAAAGGTTTTAAAGCCAAACTTTTGTCCAGTAATAAATTAGATCACACTCCGAAATAAACGCTTGCGCAGCCGTTGTATATAATTCCTTCGTCGTTTTATACTGACGTCTCCAATGTACCGACATTCCCCAAATTTGGTTTTGTTAAATTTGTATCACGGAATGATGCATTGTCAACTCCGAAGAAATACTGGGAGGGATATCCTACTCTCACCAGAAACGTGAGCAGACGACACATCGCTCCTTTTGTTCTGGGGGCGGCTTTCCCATAGCCTTTTGAACTTCACTACTTCTCGGTCGGTCAGCGCACGCAAGAAGGTTTAAAATATTACGAGAGCAACATTAATCATAATGTAGCACCTGAGACTGTGGTGCGGAAAGCTTAAACTTTCAAGTCGAAGAAAAAGACTATAGAGGAGAATGTCACAATGTTTTGAGGCACTCTCTTTTTGCCTTTTCCTTCTACTTGAAGGTTCCTTAATTTTTCGCACTCCAATTTTAGGTGCCATATTATCATTAATTGTCACCAGCTCGCTTGCACACTCACTATTTTTTCATTAAGGAGAGGACACTCCTCTATGAGAAAATTGCTTGTGGAAGCAATGGGGCTGACGTCATGCTTTCTCCTAGTACATTTAACCCCTTCGGTTGCAACAATCCAGTGCAAGCGGCGCCAAATTTAGAAGAGGGACTTCTGAATTTGGCTCCATTCCTGAAAATAACAACTCTGTGGCCACTTGACTTTATCAAATATTCGCCGCTGTTTTTGAATATAGGTCATGCACCCCTGATTACCCCTGGGCAATGCATACAAGTTAAAAAATCACTGTATAGGAGAATGAAAGGGCATCATGAAAGATTGTGTTAAAATACTTGTACTTTACTTAGAAAGTACATTGCATTTATAGTACTTTACTTCAAGTACATTGCACTCGGAGTACTTACTACTTTACTTGAAGTACATCACATATCATTTACTTTGTACTTTACTTAATGTACTTTTGAGATGTACTTTACCCAACACTGCTCTCTAGAGCCATCAGTGAGCAGCGAGAACTCACCCGCTCGCAACGGCGTGACCACGTGCCTGCGCAGCGACGATCAACATGGCGAAAGGAGGAAAGTCTCGTCCGGGTCCGTCCTAGGGTGCCTACATGTGCCCGCTCCGCTCTAGGGTGGCGCCAACTTCTTGTTACCCTTTCCCAGATTCTCTGCCACCGCCATTTTTTTCCCACTTCTTATTTCGCTAAACGTAAACAACATTGAGTTTCTGGTAGTCTCGACACACCGGCAACACTGTGAGGCCACTTTCGTTTCCGTTCATAGAGGAGTTGGAGGCTCAGCGGGATGGCGGTCATCGTGGCTGTCACTCTCTTTATACGGGCGTTTCATATTTTGAAGTTGCGAGCAGGAAGTGTGCGTTGCTTTTATCGAAACGCGAGTTCCCGCGACAAAATGGAACGCAACAGACCGGCATTGAACGCCGAAACCTCGCCGTCGGAACGAGAGCGGTGAGCGCTCCCTAGCCCTAACGAGGATTAGCGGCGTAGTCCAACCGCACGACAGCCGAGTGTGACAAAATGGTCGACAAAAACAGCGGAGGTTGCCATGATAACGAGGTAGGCAACACTGGTTTGTCGGCAACAGGTATCACAAACGTTGTCGCCACCCTAAACAGCGGAGCGGCGGAAACATGTAGGCACCCTAGTCCGTCCATCCCCGTCCGGCTTTGCCCCTGTCGCCCTCCGGCGTTCTGGCGGCTGTTCGCGGTAGCAGATAGAGCTGATGGTTTTGTTGACCTCGGATAGATGGCGCCTTTAAAACTCCATATAGTAAAAGTTTTGTCGATGGTACCAGGTTTTTGACGCATTTATATTTATGTTGGAACGACAAGATTTATAGAAAAAAAATTACCTTTTAACGAGCAGGTATTTGCACAACTTCCTATCTTTTTACCAGTCCCCCATTGACGTCTCGCCCCGTGTTTCTTATGGTCGCCGCTCGCGGCTGCAGGCCGGCAAATATTATAATTTTTGCCTCGCGATCACGCGCGGAATCGCAATTTTTCGAAGGAAGGAGGTGTGTTTTCTGTCTTTTGTGATAAGAGAAACAATGTGCAAAGTAGAAGATGTAAATTGTTTCAGCGTTAAACTTGTTGCACAGCACCTTTAAGTACACAAACGCGTGGAATTCGGTCTTTAGCCACCATGGCGAAGAAACCCACAGATCCGTCGGAATGTCCCTCTGAGCGTACAACTCACTTTCAAAGACCGGACTGGTATAGATATCCCGACCTTTGTCTATTCTTTTTTTTAACACATTTGTATATTTTGAAGTATTTGACGCGAGCAGATATTTCCTTTTACTAGATAACCCTGAAAGGGGCTTGAAGTTGTCTTGCATGTTTAAGTTGTTTTCTTGTATTTTATTTCCTCATGTGCCCCAGACCACGCATAGCCAGGCGGTGTATACCTGGACAGTTACAAGCCACTGTACTGAAAAGGAAGTCGTGTTGGGCATTTTATGTGTAAAAGTATACTGCACCTAAGATTACGGTAAACCGACTGCGTTAGATGCCCGATAAATTAAAAAACCAGAGCGTCGTACTTGATATTTTATATTTCAGAGTTTTAAATTTAACAACAGAAACAAATATAACTGCACGCTAACTACCCAAAAACACCGAACTATGATTTTCCTATAGTATTTGTTTTTTGATTTGCTGCTTTTTACCGTTTTGCTTAGAAGACCATTGATTTATTTGCCGAAGATGGGACAATTACGTTAGCTGAGGCCTGTCGTCACAGCTATAAGATTTCAGATAATGCCATCGAGAATTCTTTACACTGGCATTTACATTACGTTTTCCGTAATTAAACGGTAGGAAAATGCAAATTTAGACACGGGCTCTGGAATCGTAGAACCAGGGCGCAATTTTTAACTTGATCAAAATCAAAGAAGATAGCATACTCACTTTAAAAAAATGCATGCGAGGTATTTTTTTATTTTTTTTTATTTGATAGCCCACGTAAACTCGATGCCTTGGCTTCGTTCTTGTAACGCTGATTCAGACTGCGTGTGAGTTGGAAACTGAGTTTGGTTTTCTCTTTTATTTTCACGTATCAAAAACCTTGCTCTAGCATATACATGCAGAGCAATTCATAAACCTATAAACACATCTAAACAATCTGAATAAATGTTTCAATAAAAGACATTTTCTTAGACTAAAATCTTCATAAATATGCTCCTTTTATTGTGGAGCAAGAACACCGATTCAGTCAGAATTTGACAATATACATTAATCATGAACTTCTTCCCTGTACATGATCTGAAAACAAAAGTTATGAATACTCGTGGCCTGAAAAAAAAATACTAAAACCAAATAAAACAGGTTTGAAAAAAAAAACGACGAACAAAACTGTGGAACGTTTAACTCAAAATTGGAAACTTTTTTCTCCGTCAAAACATTTTGGAAGATAAAAAAGAAACCTCTCCACTTCATTCCATTGAATGGACAGAATTAAATACATCTATTCAGCCGAGGGACTTCGAGAGAATTGTGCGACGAGCCGAGAAAGGTAGGTCGATTTTTCTTCAAGTATATCATTAACTTGAGACATCAGAAAGGACTCCCAAAAGACCTGGCAGCGTAATAAAAAAAACTAAGTTCACCCAAATCTATTCTCAGCGCTTATTGAGTCTCAAGTAGACATGTGCCTCGACAACCAGTGTCGAGGCACTTCGATGGATTGTTCAGCCGACGTAAAGAAACAAAAATGTAAGCCATCTTTTAAACATAGAAAAAAAACTCATCTTTCAGAAGCAATGGAAACCAATGGGAGTCAAATACGCCTTTATTTCTTTCCCCGACTCCATTTTCTTCATGGAGTCAAATGACTTCGAACAGGGTACGTTGTCCGTACCGGTAGTAGGGCGGAGACGAAGGATTTTCTCATAGCTGCGTTCCAGTTTACGTTAGATATTTATATATCCGTCAGCGTAAATAGGTTGCAAATTAAATATGATTAGAGACAGGTTTTTATCCTGCGACAATTAATCGGCCCTGTAACAATCTAAGAAGTATCATTTTAACATAATGTGGTTCCTCAAGTTTGATTAATTGCCGATTCTAACCTCCGTTTGAGGTCTAATCGGAGTATTTTAAAAGCTACGAAAATTGTGTGCCGATAAGCAGTCCTCCTTACATATTGCTCTCGATTTGTGCATGTACCAAGAAACAACTGAGGCAGTTTAACAGTTTTTTTTAATTATAAGCTAAATGAATAAGCGAACAAATCGAGGAAAAAAACTCAGATTTACCCTACTTTTCCTACTCGCTTTTTTTTCATATTGCGCCGTAAATCACGTGGTGCAACGCTATTAGCGTTGCACATCTGCGTGCAAGGCTGATAGCTGATTGGTCCAGCAGGCACTGGGTTTCTAAGCCCATCACGACGGGGCCTACTTGATTACTGTACTGGGTGTCCCTATTTCTTCCCCTCCATGATGATATGTGGGCGGAGCCACGTTGATGAAGGATAAATGATGCCCCGCTCTTTCAACGGGAGCTCTTGCTCCATGGTCGACTGTCTCCGGCTCGGTGATGGAACGCGGCGTGCCGACGAGAGGTTCCGGTCTTGCGGGGCGTCCCCCTGCCAAGACAACTCGAGTAGGAAGTTTGGAGAAGGATTGCGGGTCGATGATTCTTGCATCCTTATCGCTGACAGCGTCAAGCGTCTTCCAGACTGGGGCTCCTTTGCAACTGTCACCGTAGGCTGTCCGACAGTGTTGCAAGAGAGGAATCCCGCTCGTCTCAGCGTCGCCCTTTTTTTTTTTTTTTTACTGACAAGACGAGACGAACATTATGCTTGCCAACAGAAACTGGCGCCAGCTTTCTGTGCCGGAAGATATTTTCCGTTTGTATAAAAGGAACAATAGCAATCGGATGCTTGCGGCTTCAGAAATGGTAGTTAGTACAATTATAAAGTAACATCCTGTAAGCCTTCCAGTGGCCAGAAAAGTTTCACTTAGACTTTATTTTCAACTACCATTGTGATATTATAGAGAATTATGAAAATTTATATTGGTATCACAAAAAAACATCTAATGTGCGTTTATCGCTAACAATACGACTTCTTTTTTGCTTAGTTTGTATCTGTAGTAGTGCGAATGCACTCAAACAAATTTGCTCATGCAGTGTTATCGTCGTGGTTCCTTGGCTAAACCTACGATAATTTACGCTTCGCTTCCCCTTCCTAAAGATTTACGCCAAAAACACCGGAACAAAAAAAAAAGCAAGAGACGCAACACAGACAACATAGGACGCTTTCCGCGTGTCACATTGTGTCTCCGCAGAGCATATGAGGTGAGAGTAACACCGATTAAGAAAGAAATACAAGGAACGAAAGTTGAGGTGTCGAGTGCGTTGAAAAAGCACTGCGTAGTGTTTTGAGATATTCGTGCCTACATCTTAAAGGCAAAGTTTTTCGGGGCGTATTTAAACTTTGAGTTCGTCTTAGTTTCACGTGATGGTACATTATACCACCTCCATGCTTTAGTAAATAATTAGTGCAAACGCGTTGTAACTACGGTTACTTGAACGGGACAAAGAACGAATACCGGCAGTAACTTTCCTTCGAGTGGTTTTGCGCATTCGCTACAGAGAATTGGTTGACAGAGTATATTTGTGTGTTCAAGATGCCTACATAATAGTTGTTATTGCCGCTGTAGCGTTCCTACAAATAAAACTGCAATGTACTGGGAACCAAATACATCCACCGTGACGTAGTGGAGGATCCTCCGTCCGCGCCTCATAGGAAGGAAAGCAAATTTGTCTAATCGGGTTATATAAGCTCGTCTGTTAATTCTTGGCTTACACAACTATGCAATACATGCCCACTGTACCCAAGAACCGACTTCGTCGAACTCATCTGAGAACCACCATGCTCGCGTTTGTTTTACCTTTATTTTATTTCTATTTGCCTGTAACCAGGTGGTGTAGAAAAGAAAGAAAAAAAAGATATACAGATTACTCCACCTTTTGTTATGGTCATTGCACCTCACCGTGTTACTATCCGAACCTTATAAGGGTGTGTGAATACTGCTTCGAATCGAATGTCGCAGCGGCATCTGTACCTTCAGCACCGCCAAGTAAGCCGGTATGTTTTTTTTCAGCACTATAAAGGCTATGAGTGACGCAGTGCTATTTGATTTAAATCGCTTCGTACACCGTAAGAACTTTACACTTCTACAAAGAAAAAACATTTCTTAGAAATTCTTTAGAACGTATTCCTTCTTTCTTCTCGGCTCTCAAAAGTGTGCCTATTTCTTCCATTTTCTTTAAGTCTTCTTCAGAGGTACCTCCTCAACTCTGGTGGGAAGTTTAGGACTTTTTGTGGACAAGAGTTGCGATTAAGTGTCATTGCTCTTCCTGGCCTGCAGCAGTCCAGAACCCGTGTAAACTGACGATAAAATAAATGGAATGATAATAAATCATGGTGCCATCCGCAGACCAGTTTTTAATTGCGTTGTCAAACACGACCAGCCGAGCTGGACACACCAAGGATATTACAGTGTGCGGCGAGGCATCTTTGATGAAAGTCACCTGGAAGAAGAATAAGATATATATTTTGTTTTACAGTGATTCCTCTATAGCCCATGTCATTCAACGTCTTGGTTGAAGAGATAGTCCTACGCGACGAGATGCCTAAAACATGGCTGACCCTGAAGATCTTCAAACTGCCGAATCGAAGTTCTGAAGAAAAAAATAGTATATCGAGCGTTTTCTGTGTCGCTGTCTCGGGTTTTATTATATTTCCGTTCTCAGCGTCAAGGCTCGCTCACCGAAATAGAACTATGTTTCTGTACTTGTCGCTGTACTTTTAAACATTGAATGTCTAGATTCCTTTATATTTCTGATTTCTTATCTACTTTATATAGGATTGTTTCAGTCTGATTTTTATATAGACGAAAAATACCTAAATAACAAGAAAGGCTTCCGTACGCTGCAATCATAACTACCGCCGTTCAGCTAGCGTATATTTGTTGTCAGGCGCTCGAAATGCTGGTAGCCGTTTGAGTGTCTACGTGAAGCTTTCCGCTCGGCATTTGTTTAAAACTTTAGCTATTATTGTACGCGCATTGAGTATTGAAAGTACAAAACAGAAATCATTTCGGACTTTGCAAGTTGTTTACAGTACCTGCCAATAAAGAAATAAAAATAGCCGCCGGACGGTTTGCGTTCAATAAACTTACAGAGGAGTTTCTATACACGATTTTTTCCTAAACTAGAAGAATACGTCTGTTAGATTTCGGTACCCATCTTCCTACCTTCCGTGGGTAAGAACGACAACCAATGTAAATAAAGAAAGCAACTAAAGCGAACCTATATCTCCTGAGCGGCTGCGGTTCTTGGATCGCATTTGTCGTCGGATCGTAAGGCTGGTTGAGCATTCGAATAAGGCAAACTCGATAGAGCGGCAGTATCGACTATCACGGTCTATACTAAGGCATTTATTACACAAGACAAGGTGCAGGCCTTTGAAAGCGACTAGTGCCGGAAACAATATCTGATCCACCGCTGCCTCTGTTTCATGTATGAAGTATCCTGATGCCTGTCTCTAGGTTTCTGGTATCTCCTTGTCGCCGATTCATCTTGATTATTCACGTTTATTTTATTTTTTACTGCGGTCGTTGCTGTGCGACCTTCGCATGATCTTCTCGGTTATCTTGAGAAAGAAATTTTTGCCTGTGCGTTGGGTGGAAATTTACAATCATTTGACTTGCGCTTGCACTGGGGTATACTAGAATTGCTGGGACATTCAACCGTTTAGACGGTATGGTGTTCAGTGCTACGTAATCTTTATCAGTGAGGATTGGAAAAATAATTGACATTAACTCAGCCACTAGTATTTCAAGGCGTTCTTAAATGACATACGTTCAAAAGTAACATTCAGTTTGGTGTCCTCAAAACGCGGCTAAACCTAAAGCATTGTGACACTTTTTTTTGTTGTTGCTTTTGTATTTGTTTTGTTTATGCAATACAAGGGTCGAAATTTATCAGGTAGAGCCACTATTCTTTTTCAGAAGATTGTAACAAGATCGGGTCACCAGGCACTCTGGTCGACGCTCAACCGCATTGCATTGAATTTGAGGGGGGGGGGGGGGCGGCAAACAAAGTACTTAAATAGCTGATATCACTCAGCGGACTTCAATTGTGTTCGTTAAAAAAAAACGGCAGTTCGCGTTGATGGGCTCTACTATATGCTGTATATAAGCGAGTCCTTGACGTCAGCGCTAGTTCACACGTAAGCCACCTGTCGAACGCTCCTCAGAAGAAACCGCCCGCTCGAGTTGAGCTATTTAGCATCTGCATCGACTGTACATAGTCGCTAGGCCGCACAACATTGTTTGGTATATAGTCGCCGTACCGCAATGTATCTGTGTTCATGGCAACCAAGCATTACAGCAAACTTGTAAATAGCCTTAGATTTTGTTATTAATTTCTTGCTTTCTTTCTCTATTTCCGTGTACTAGGGCAACTGGTACGGGCCTCCTGCCTTTCTGGTACACCTCTACCCTTCTGGAAGGAAATAAAAATTATTATTTTCTATAATTGTTATTATTATTTATATTCTTAATAATATTATTGATATTATTAGTAGTAGTAGTAATATTAGTGCTAGTATTATTATTGTTTCACGTCGAAAAGCATGTTCGGCACCGACTTCGACAGTCGACCGTCGAACATTTCAACAAGGCATTTTGTCGGGATCATCGATGGGATTGCCAGACACCGCAATGTGACGTCAGTCAATGTAAGTTGCGGATGACAGAGCAGCTATTTCGGCTTATTTTACCTCCTCTTAAACATGATTGCACAACGCTCTCTTTTGCTTAGTATAAAGCAAAATAAAACACCCGGTATCGATGACATTCGCGCTGGCGATCTAGTTCGAAATTTTGAGTTGGTCAAAAAGGTCTTGTTGGCCATGATAAATGCGTTTTTGCTGTTCTGGCAATATCCGTACGGACCTAAAAACTGAACTTGTTAAGCCACTTTTCAAGGTAGGCGCGCCAGATAAGCACGAGTCCTATCGTCCTATCTCCGTCTTGCCATGCATCGCTGAAATATTGGAAAAAACATTTGTTCATCGTGATGAGTGGCTTTATTAGAGAGATATGATATGTTGTCATGTAGCCAATACGGTTTGTTGCCGGCAGGGCAGCCAGCCGCTGCTGGAGGTTTTACTGAACTTATTTATGGCGCCCTCGAGAATAATCTATTTGCTTGCGCGCTTTTCCTGGACATAAGAAAGCATTCGACACTGTCAGTCACATGTTGCTCCTTCGCAAACTGTATCTTTTTGGCATTCGCGGAACATTTTTTGCTATATTTCAAACTTTTTTTAGAGCGTTTTCAAGTCGTATCTGTTGGCGGTTTTAAAAGTGCACACGAGAAATAAATGCCGGCGTTCCCCAGGGATCGGTTCTGTCACCGTTGCTTTTTAGAGCGCAGCTCTTAGGCGCCCGTTTCCGGCTTGAGCGGCGTGCCGTCGCCGTCGCCGTCGGCGTAACCACGCGGTGCATTATGAAAAATGTCTCATATGCAACTCGCGACCCTCGTGACACTCGTGACGTCACTTGTGACGTCACGAGGGTCCCGCGCGGAGCATTGCAATAATAATAATATAAATCGTTTATTTTCACTCCAAAGGAGTGTGGAGAGCAGGAAAAAAGCGCAGTTGCAGCTTGACAGGCCCCTGCCCCTCAACACTTGACATAGAGTACAGTATAAAATTCCAACTAAATAATCACTCAAAGAATAACAGAACATTTAAAGTCAAACCAACGAAGAGGTGGACATTTCCCATGATGCAACGCGCGGGAGGAGGAGGAGGAGGCGAGGGAGAGACGAGGGGAGGGAGGAGGAGGAGGAGGAGGAAGGAGAAGAGAGGGGAGGAGAGAGGAGGGAAGAGGGGGAGGAGGATGGATCAGGAGGAGGAAAGGAGGGGAGGAACTTGAAGGATGAGGGGAGGAGGAGGAAGGAGGAGAAAAGGAGGAGAGGTGGAGGAGGACAACGAGGAGGAGGAAGAGGAGGGAGGAGTAGCAGGGAGGATCACGATGATTGAGGAGGAGGGAGGAGGGTATACCCTCCCCTCAGTACCCTCCCTCCTCCTCCTCAAGAGCTGCCGCTCTAGTTCGGTGTTACAGGGTGTTGTAAACGTCTTTCATATTAGAGCGCAACTCTTAGGCGCCCGTTTTCGGCTTGAGCTGCGCCGTCGTCCCAGGCGATAGCGTAACAGGATTGGTGGTTTCTTGAAAGCTATGCTGAGAAGCGCAGCTTACAACTCGGAGTTCCTTCTAGTGGACAACTTGTTTAAATCGCTTCAGTTGCCTACTTTTGAGACTCTATTCAAGCACGCCATTATCACCAGGCACTACTGGGACAGCTCCTTTAAGAATCCCAAGTTTGTGTCTAGGTATTTCAGGAGCAATCAACGGTATGAGATGCACAGAAGAAGAATGCGTTATGGAGAAAGCGTCAAATAGTTTTAGGTACCAATGATATTTAATGAGCTTCAAAAAGACTTACATAACATAGAGTCAGTGCCAAAATTAAGCAAAGCGCTCAAGTATGCTTGCTAAGGCTCATCTCAAGACCGATCGAGAGATAATTTTATCTTGTCTTTTTTGTGATTTCATTTTTGTACCCCGGCTTTAAATTTTATGGTAGTGTGGTGCCATATACTGTGGGTAATCATATTGAATTACCTTTTCTTTTACCTAAGTGTATCCGGCAACAATTTTGGTTAGCATTTGTAATTTTCCGTTTGACTTCTACGAGCAGCATGGTCATCAAGATGGTGTTCATCATACAAGCCCTAGATGGCTTTGATGAACTTGTGTATGCACCTGGTTTCATGTGTTCGTGAAATAAACATTATTAGAGCGAAGCTCTTAGGCGCCCGTTCCCGCGTTTTGCGGCGTCGGCGTCGGCGTTGGCGTCGGCGTCGCCGTCGCCAGCAGAGGAGCCAGAGGAGGAGGAGGGAGAGTCCTCCTCCTCCATACCCTCCCCGCCGCCTCCTTCTTACATAAATATATATATATAATAAATAATATATGTATATATTATATATATATATAGATATATATATATACGTCTATTCATATCTACGCAGCAGTACGAGCTCTATATTTGTACATACATATATATTCCTTCCTTAAATATTTTAGCACGGTATATCGCAAAATCAAAATACCTCAAGAGCTGTGATCTAATTTTGCATTACCGAGATTTGTAAACGTCTTTCATTTACTATTATTAATATTATTATTAATATTATTGTTAATGTTATTATTATTATTTTTATTATTCACTTGATAAGAACCTGCAAATAAGTCGTTCCTTGAATTACAATAGACAAAAACGTTGAACCTCTAACTCATTTTATTGTATATTTAAATATCGTCAACGTTGTCGAAATTATAACCCCGAGAATTCTCTCTTCATGTTATTCATAGCTTAAAATTATTCTGACACCTCAGATGTTTGCTCTCGAATACAGATGTAATAATTTCGCTTTTTCAATCGTCACAAATAGAACGAAAAATTGGCTGTTTTATAAAAATGAATGAAAACTTGTAAGCTACATTACAGCTTGTTTAATGGAAAAGATAGTATCATCAAACAATATTCAAAAGAAATGTTAATTGTGTACAAACTAAGTTTATATATATTTCTTCTCTCAAATAAATATAATATTTTCTGAGTGACATTTCAAACTGACACTATGCTAAATGTTCTAAGAGAAACATTATGCCCTAAGATTTTTCCACGAACACTTGGACTTGTATAATCTTATATAGAACACGCATCAGACTATGTTTTTCAACCAGGACGAACACTACAAAGGCGATTGTCTAAAATAATTTTATATCAGAAAAAGCTTAAATATTTACCTATGTATGTTAAGGTAAATTGAAGCGGTTGCAAATAAACAAAATTTGACAAGAGGAAGACAGAGGAAAAAATAACTTAAACACTAAACTACAAAAAAATGTTTTTTTTAAGCAAAGATGGCACACATGCTTTTTTATTAAAAGAAAATAAATCAGAATATTTATGCCGTTCCACACAATTTAGGTGGAGGTCACGGCCCACTGATCTGTGGGCGGGGCGCCGACAGATCAGTGGCCCTGCTATTACTACTGGATTGGCGTGGCTACTTGGCCGGACACGCTCGGAAGCCTAGTGTCTCGCTTTCGCGACATCCGGTGCGTCTAGTCCGGTGTCTGACACCGCCTGCTAGTCGCGCGAGCAGACACGCGGCAGCCTCAGGCATGGTCTACTATTTCGCCACCGTCTGTCGTCGTCTACAATGCCTTTAATACATGGAGATGAAATATGCGCGTTGGCGTCCGTTCTCGCCTTCGTCTGTCTGGTATTCCGCCCCCGTCAAAAACTTCTACAACGCTCGCAAGACTCGACCATGAAAGCGGCGTTCTAGCGTTCCATCATGAGAGACCGATGGTCCAACACAAGCGTATGTTAGCATCTGTTAGCTTCTGTCGATATGCAGTAAAAAGCGACCGAGAGGACTAAAAACGCAAGACAAAATAAATATGAGATCATTTAATTTTTATATTCTAGTTACTTTTTTTCGCACGGCATCTGTGAGCTAGGTGAGTGAGCGCAATGACGCAGAATTAAAAAGTGACGTAAACATATTTGCTTTGGCAGGCCAGGTGGACTGCAAACCTTGAAAGCTACTTGCCTTTCGAAGCAAAATGACGGGAACATGCTTCGACAAACTTGATGTGACCCGAACGCTCGTTTGCCTCCAGCCAAATGGCCCGGAAATTCTTACCTGTGTTGTTATCTTCTCGATATTGAAACCATGGGCGCAATCATAACGGTTGCACAATTTACAGATCAAAAGTGCCGCTCTCACAGGAGCCGACGTGTTTATCCACCATCAACACGCGCAAACGACCAAATCAAGCCAGATCGAACAACATAGTTTAGAAGGGACGCTAGGCTCAGGCCAGTCCCGCTTCGACAACAAGCATATGCATGGTGCTTCCGAAGGGTGTACTGGCGTTAGTTGTTTGTTGCAAACTTCGTCAGTTAAAGTCTTCCTCTAAACATTTCATTAAACGCATAAGGACTCGCACTCATAATAATACACGAATTCGACGAGCTGCGCTCTTTGAGCACCCGAGAGAGACGGCAGCCACCTTTGTTATCGTTTCACACGAATGCGGAAAGGGCAACCTTGGGACACTTTTCAAAACAACCATGACTCTATCTAGATTAGTTGCTTGTGAAACATAAAAAAATGGCGATTAAAATACTATTACTGCTCGAAGATACAATTTTACAAACAACATTTCGCACGTCAATCATCTGTCCATCCATTACGAGATGCAGGAGGCACTGTGTAAGCACGGCTTCTAACGGCATAAATATTGCTCAAACATATTTTGTAGAGTGGTAAATGTTTTTTGTTTTGTTAACTTGTCCCATTTGTGCCTTTCAGAATTTTTTTCTTTTCTGCGCTTTTTGAGCGAAGGTAGAAGACAATTAAACTAAGAATATTTCGCTTAGTAATCGAGCAGTATTATAGTCCCGGAGAGCTAATATAAACACATGGGCGTGACGAGATCTCTGCATCTTGTTGTCAGCCAATGGGATTTCGGCATTGGCCGATTAAAGACGCAGAAGAGCCAATCACAAAGCAAGGTCCATGAATATAGTAAGCCACACCCTGCTCTTCTTAAAATGTCGGTAACTATATTAACAGGGGGACAGATACTTCTTCCTATAAATACACCACACGGATGGAAATTAATGCAGAATACGTTGACTCAAGAATTGAAAATAATACAACTTATTTTTGCCAAACTTTGAAGACTTAATACGAGAACGCTAGTAACGGCGCGAACAGCTATCTGGGGAAAACCGACCTCTGACGCATAAGACGGATAACCGACAAACTGCGCATTCTAGTGCTTATTTTTGGCTAATCGCTTCAAGACGTCGGCTTACAAGAGAAAAGAAGAAAAGACATGGATGAGGTATGATAGAATTTTTAATAAAACGAAGGTGCCAGAAGGCTGTAAGGAATAGCATTTCTGTCTTACATTCAGGGTAAGGGTCTGCGGGTATTTTTGTGTGAGCAAATTTTACGGTCATGTGCGAGCCGCGTCGGTGGCTCAGAGTCAATGCGCCTGCCTACGAATTCACAAGAGGCGGGTACGAATCCCTGCCGATGTGCCGGGCTTTGAGATTTCGGCTTGCACGTAAAAAGATACCAAGCTAATCTAAATTAGTCATCAGCCCTCATGTGGGGAATGCTATATGCCATACTTTGGTTTGGCACGTAAGACCTCCAAATCCGACTGTGAGTGTTGTTTCATGAAAGGACACCGTCTCTGTATACAGTAAACGTTTTCTGAGTTTTCTTTTATGTGCGTGTGCTTGTACATAGAGTCACTCTTGCCCAGTGTCACGTTTCTTTAAGTCTGTGTTTTCCCGAAAACGTTCGGTGCTCACGGCGTTACGAAAGACGTTGAAAGTTCCGCGACTACCATTCTGCTGCCAGTGTCACCGCTGTGAAAGTCGTCAAAGATCTTCACCAAACCTTCCGTTCATAGAAGACCAAGAGATAAACTCTCCCCCCACCGTGCATCAAACTTTCACGCTCAAGTGTTGATGCCGGAGCCATTTTCAAAGTTCCCCCACAACACAAATCGCTTCTTTTGAAATGTCCTTGTGGCCTAAAAAAAACGAGTTTCAAAATCGTTTCTGCGAGTAAATATTTTTACGCAACTCGCCTACCACCCAACCGCTTGCGCCCAAGGTTCATACTATTGCACATTTTGAAAAAAAGAAGAAAACGGAGACGACCAGTTTGTTTGTTTATTTACTCTTTTTTCAGTTTGTACCATGTTTCTTTTTTAGTTGAAGGTTCGCCGAGGTTGTTAGTACAACTTTCTTTTCTTGTCGTTTGATGAGCGGCTTGTCAAGCTCCAAAGCACCCTTCAATGTAGTTCGCGCGCAACAACGACGCCGAGGCTTTAAGAGCGACCCGCGACCTGCCGTAAAAGTTTTACCGAAGTTACTGGGTAAAACTGCCGTCACAGCGTTCCAAAACAAGCACCAGATGCCGCAAGCTGTGCCGTTGCTAACCTGCAGACCCATGAATAAGCTTAGAATATGTTTTGTCTACTTACCTCCACGTCCTTTATACAAAAACAAATTTATCAGAGCAAAAAAAAAAAGAAGATAGGTAGACGCAGAGTTTACTTTAGGGTGCTTTGGGGTTTGTCCCAAGATTCCCGGGTTAGGGAGTGGCGTGTTTATGCAATGTCTTCCTTAAGTGACGCCCATTCGCATGGCGACATCGGTAGGGTTGCAACAATACATCAAAAGCAAATTCATTAATTTAGACTCGGTGTTTTTTTGTTTGTTTTTTGTGGTCCGAGAAAATCTATATTCCGTTTTACCTCCGTATGGACCCCTGCAGACGTCACAGGTCATCTCAGCCAATCCAGCGTAGATAACTTGTCACGTGACTGCATCCCCCGCTCTCCTCACGCCCTTCCCCATGGTCACGTGTTCACTCACACGGCAGCGGACTAGCTGAAACTCGTAGCTTCATCTGCTGTCCACCGTAACGTGATACGGAGTATAGTAAACATAGGAGAGTTTGCAAACGCCGCACTTGATTCATATTCTTCCCTCGATCGTTACTTGAAGCCATCTTGGAATGCCCTAGCCATTACACCGCCACTTATAAAATAAACAAACAACGCTTGCTTTTTGTTGCAGTGAATCGGCTGGGGTACGTACGTCGGCATCGCAAGCTGACTTGCAAAATGCTGAGAATGCGGTTTGCGCTTGTTTTGGGTTCTCGATGTAAAGGTGTAGTTTTTGTGTGTGTGTTTTGCTATGCTTTTTGTTGTTTTGTTGTAACCACGAAGATTTGCGGGTGGCTGAGAGGCCGCTCTGCGGCGTCTTTGAAGTAGTGAAGCGCGGCCAATATTCGCGTGTTCGTGGGTAGGACGGAGGATATCGAAAAACGAGTTTGGGGTGGTTAGCAGCGAAGTGGAAAGTTGAGACTGTTGCGAAGCCTTAAAGAAGAAATTCTGCCCCGCGTTGCGGAACAAACTTGAATGAGGGTGAGATGTAAAATATATGCAGAAAACAGAAAAAAGGAGACTATTGCTTTTGCAAACAGCATTTCTTTTCTTTCTTTTTTTTTCGGCTTATCACGAAGGTTGTTTAACTCAAGGAACCCTTTATCGTATCAATAAAAGTAAAACAGTTAAACCAAGATAAGTCGGACATCTAAATAAAATTGGAAATATCGAACGCCGAGCGCAAGGAGACTGGAAGGTTTCGAAATGCAAGACTTTGGTTCGGATCGTATCGATAAAAGTAAAACAACGAAACAAAATAAACGGACATCTAAATAAAACTGGAAAGCATTGCACGCCGAGCACAAAGAAAACTGGAAGGCTTCCAAGTACAAAACTCTGCTTCGGATATTTCTTTTTCCTATTAATATTAATTTCTCTATTCGGCGCACCTGTCTCTTAACGTTTCACAGGGGCTCGACCATCGCTCATTATAGGCGCAACCTTAAACGTTATTGGTCGGGTTCTAGGGTAAAAAGAATATCTTCAATATTTCCAAAAAAGAAATAGCGGACACCACTCGCTTACGTTTGGTTTCAAACCTGCTAAACATGAGAACGCTGCCTTCTTTGTTTAGGTTTGTGGTAATGACTTTCATCGAAAACGTAAAATCTTTTAGGAAAACGATCCGATTTTTTTAGAAGGCTTAGATGAAGGTGATGTTTTAAGACTCATCTGTCAATTTTATATAAATATATATTACAAATGCAATCGAGCATATTCGTCCCAAATAACCAGTCGCAGCCAGAGGACATTTCTTGCAATATCACAAGTTTCGGGAGCGTACGTTTACATTTCTGTTTAAAATGATTAGACATGTATTTTTAAGCTAATTTTACATAATGAGACGCAGGTGTTTCGCGCTTCAAAGTGAGAATCTTGGCTTTTAGAGTTTTTAGTAACAGGAAATGCCACATGTTAGGTAAATGAGGGGAGCGGGTAATGAAAAGCTCCCAAAAGGACGGCTCACCATGCTGCTGGAACAGAACACCAGTCCCTGCAACGCCCACAAGTAATCATGCTATACGAATGGGTAATCAATTCCTCAGTGATGTTGATAGCGATAACCCTCGGCGTATCCGCTCTTGAAACTACACTGACAACTGAATTAAAACGGATCTTGCCGGCTCTTAATAATCGGAGTCCGTTTATATAACCATTATCTCGACGAGTTTGTTTGGCAGCATCATTCCTGTATGTGAGACGTTTTATGGTCACTCAATCCTACCGGTACCTAATTGATCTATATCTAAGTTAAACGGGGCAATGCAACGATTTTAGTGTTGAAAGAATCGGTAGTTTGTATTTTTATATTGTTTATCCAAGCACAAGTAACCAAAAACGCGTCACCTTGCCCCGAAAAACTGCTATTCCGGTGCGTAGTCGCAAAGAAGATAACGAAATATTTGCCGATCTGCAGCCGCGTGTGGTGGTTAACGGAACTGATGTTTGACGCACCTTGGGGATACGCGGAAGTGAACAAAACCTGTCACTCTCCGCAGCTATACACGCCGTCACCCCCGTGGCGAACAGTCTTTTGTGTCGATCTCTCACCGCGACCTTCGACCATGCTAATCCTTTAAAAGTCGGTAATCGCGGAGGAAGCGGCTGGGGTCTCTGAAGAAAGAACCCAGGGGAAACCACGTGATCCCCCAGAGTACGTCACTCGAAAGGCGACGTGTAAATTTGAGGGCACTTTGATCTTCGATTTGTTTTGTTTTTTACTACATAAAAACTAGCGCTCGCGAGCAAATACGTTTTTTTGTTGTTGTTCTTCGTTCCATGGGTGACACAGGTTAATTTCCGAAGTTAATTGGCCAAAGTCTGAAAATCGTTGCACCACCCCTGGTTGTTTGGAGGTGCCCTTTATTTCATCTTCATCATTCAGTAAAAATCTCTGTCGTTTTTGGCGCTTTTGTATATTTGACTGTGAACCAACTTGCCCAATTTCCACTTTGCTGCAAAATCCCTTCTTGTTTGTTTGCTATGCTTCCCCCTTTGCTCTTGTAAAATATTGCTGCTATCTGTATTTGTTTTATTAAACAGTGTGACTCTTTGCCAGAATTTCGAAACGCCACTTCCGAGGTGCTTCCGCTCAATTTATCGCGGGTGAAAGCCGTTTGTTCGTAACTCTAACAAACGACGATAGATGGGCATCATAAGCGATTTCTTTTCCGGCAAGTAGCCTTTTGCTCTCGCCACGCCGATATAGCTTGACCTGAGCTGGCTCGGCTGCGGCTTGAACCGCGTTGACATTGTCACTGCGAGTTCTGCTTCCGGCGACCGTTGTTATTACCCGGGGCGTCAACAACATTTCCAACCGGATGTGTTTTCCGGTTTCACACCGGACGTTCCCATGGATGACAGCTTCCAAGATATAGCATCATCAAAAATTTAGTACACGTTGTGTTCCGCACATTGATGTCTTCTTAGGAAATGAAATTACTTTATGTTTTCGTTGCTCTGTTTTTTATTTCTTTTTTCACTGCCGTTAATTTATTTGATGTGGTAGATGTAAACAAAGCTCGGTCTGAAAACGTACAAGGCGCGAACTGCTTTCGCGATTAAAAAGGAGAAACATCAGTTCAAGGTTGCGGAAGAAATAAAGAATATCCGCTAAGAAAAAGCCAAATCCTGAGGTGCGTCGTCCTGAATTATGCGTTTAATAGTGCCGGTCTTCGCTGTCCTAGTGAGTCAGTTAAGAACGGGGCAGCAGTTTGCATACGATTCTGTTTTACTTTCAACAAAACACTCGCTTAGTCAATTTATTGCACTTGATTGTTTCAATTTATTCTATATCTTTGTTAATAAATGATCGTCTTAAATAAGGTGTTTATATCTTAAATCATTGATCGTGGTACTTCTGGTTGTATCTTATTTAAGTAAAACGCTTAAAGACAGGGAAAGAAAAAAGAGATGCTAACAGGACACGGGTACTTTCAACGGAACTTTTTTTAGTTAAAATAAAAGCGAAATCAACAAGCGAAAGACTGAGGTGCATCAATGAGAGAAACTGAGAGCACTATGCTAATACTAAACAGTACCCGTCTGGTCACTTGGCAGTACACTCTGACCGATGTGAATGCAAACCAGATTCTCAAAGAACTGAAGTGGTGAGTAAATTCAAAATGCGCGAGGAAATTCACCAAGCCTTACTTATCAAATCGCACGGCAACGAAGTCTGTATCAGCGCCCTTTCGCTAGCGCTCTCTGATGAGGACTTCGTGTAGATACGCAATTAGCAAGTCATGCTGTAGGGGGCGTAGCATTCTTATCTTTACTGCTTTTAGCGCATATACTATTTTTTTGTTTCGCTGGTTTGTTTTTATTTTAAAAATCCATTTGAAAGTTCAGCATGTCCGCGTCTATTTCATTCTGTTCGCTGCCGTTGGGAACTTTTTTTCAAAGAATGTACAACCAACTAGCCGAACTTGCCCTCTAAATACTGGTTTTATGTATTTGCATTCCTTGATAAGTGAGACTAGTTTACACGAAACGTTATACTTTTACAAAAATTACTTTTAGATGTAAGTAAAAAATATCTACCACCAAGTTACAACTTTGCTAAACAAACAATTTTAAGCTTTCACTTAACGTTAACTTGGTACAAACCTCCGTAATGTCATCTCGTGCATGACGTTCGTGCTATTTATAGCGCGAGACACTGTTACCACAAGCAGGCGATCGTCTCTTTGTTTATTATTGAACGATGGCTGCAAATACGGCATGCAAGTTTGTCTGATTCTTGCGCTACTTGAGCGTTTGTTTACGCCCTGCCCCGAAATACACCACGTGCATTTGTTTCCTCTCGGTATCCACCAATGAGGCGCGAGCTCTTCTGCATCGTCATCGTGCGTTTCTAGGTGTTCTCTATGTTGACCTTTGATTTGCGTGTCCCTTCCTGTGTCTCGATGCACCAAAGGTGCATTTTAGAACACTTACTCGCCGCATACATTAAGTGTGCCATAAGGTGCTCGCTTGGGCACTAACTTGAACGGTAAAATACTGTGCTCTTCAAAAACCCAGCAGGAAGAAAATGCGAAAAGGCTCCGATGTCGTGTTCGTGATAAATCTGTCACGCAGTTTACGTGATACTTCATATAGAAACTTGACTTGGTGCGTTCCAAGCACTGAGTTACTTCCTGGATATTTTGTTATTAATTTATAGCATGAAGTTGTTTGTGAGTTTAATACAGTCTTGATAATGTGGATGATTGGGCTAGTTGGTAATTCATGCTTGGATGGAACAGCGCGGATATACAGTCACACTCACAGGCACACAAGAAGGAAACAGACTCGCAGCGCTGACTAACAACTCAGTGATATATTTCTTCTTCCTCAAATCGTCATCTTCTTCTCCTTCGCCGTTAAAGAGAACATTGTAAATTTTTAACGCCAGAAACTGATAAACATTATAAATAAATAATAAATAAATAGATAAAAAAACAAACTTAAAAATTCAAAAAATAAAAATAAAAAATAAGTCATGCCTCCATACTGTAAAAACAAGCTTTGACGCGCAGATAGCTAGGCTACTATCAGGGTTGTACCCTATTCACTTATTAATATCTGTCGCAGAAAAACTCCTTCAGAAAATAAAAATCCCGATTTAACCCAATGTAAGAAAAGGGACCGAAACCAAAGGCGAGCGGTTGTGCCTTATATTCACCATATTTCTCATGGTCTCAAAAAGATAGGCAGCCGCGTAAACATCAACGTAGTATTTTCTGCTTCATACAAGCTCTCTAGTTTATGTAAAAAGAGTCAATTCATCCTCCGATAAAACCTTAGGTTGTATAAAAAAAACATCACACCCGTTTTGTTCCGTGCTCTAAATGCGTTGTTTAGGTAATTCCTCCCTCGTGCAGTAAGCAGTATGTCGGCCAAACCGGGAGGTATCTGAACGACCGGTTACGAGAACATCACTATAACATAAACAGAATAACCTCAGGTAACCTAGGCATCCATTGCCCGAACTGCGGATGCTCAGCAGCTCCTATTGAAAATTCTCATTTGTATGGAAAATTTCTGTGTCTAATAAACACATATGAATCATACAATTATATAAGAACATATAAGAACAGATAAGAACCATATAAGAACCATATAAGAGCTATATAGCAATTTATAAGATATATAGGAACATACAAAGTCATATAAGAAAACCTGTGGGAAGTATCTTATAAGTTTCTTATATGGTTCTTTTATATCTTATGTAATTCTTATATAGGTCCTATATAGTTCTGATAGGGTTCTTATGTGTTCTTATATATCTTGTATGATTCATGTGTCTTATTGGACACAATGAATTTCTCATACATATAACTTTTTCACTAGGGAGACTTAGATAACTGCGCTGTTATTGCCAGAAGTGGTAATCAGCTGTACACGAGAAATCATCGAAGCTGAAAAAATAGCCAGGTTGGACAAGCAATGCGTCAATGTCCCATCCTTAGCCTTATACAAAAAAAAATTGGAATATCTTGAGCGAACATCAAAGCATGAATAGTGATGGGGATTTTTTCGTTTAATTTCTATTCCTATTATTTTTTTTTAATTTTTAATGTTTATTTTTTATTTAGTTAGTTTTATTTATTATTTATTTATTGATGTTTATCACTTTCTGGTGTTTAAAAATGTACAATATTCTCTTTAACGGCGAAGGAGAAGATGACGATTTGAGGAAGAAGAAATATATCACTGAGTTGTTAGTCAGCGCTGCGATTCTGTTTCCTTCTTGTGTGCCTGTGAGTGTGACTGTATGTCCGCGCTGTTCCATCCAAGCATTAATACGAATCACTGTAAATGCAGCGGAGTTGAGAATTTACTGTGAAATTGTCAAGAAATATGAAAGAACAAAGAGAAAAGGGCTTCAAGAACAATCTACTAATAAACAAGAAATCTGACGTTTGCTAAATGCGTTCGCACCAGAATGGCGAGAACAAGACGTGTAAACGTCTTGTTCTAGCCTTATAACATGAATAGTCAGTTAAACAACCCTATTTTTTTAAAATACACATTGAAATAGGTATGTCATTCACAAGAACAAAATATGTTGTCATTAACACATTGTTCAAGAAATGCCGTCGGAAAAAATATAAAAATTCCTCTCTGGAATAAACATGAGTACTAAAGAATTTCCGAAGAACAAAAAAAAACGCAAGCTATAAGAACAATGTTTGCTTTATTATGGAATCAGATTCTGGGACATTGGAATATTAAAAATCAAAGCAAAATAAAAAGGCTATTTTACTTTTGTTTTTAGTGTTTTTCTTCAACACAATTTTTGCGCAATATATCATATGCAACAAGGAAAGAGCCATTTAGTGTACTCATGATCAATTATAAAAAGTTCCGATATATTGGAGGGTTCGTGTGCCAATAGTTTCGCCCGAGACACAATGGTCCGTGTCCAAAAGCGCGGATAAGATTACCATTCGCATCTTTGCATTACCGACCTTGCACTTCAGAGACTTAAAAAATCTGGGGGAAAACATTAAAGAAACGCTCTATTTTTAAAAGGGTCGCTGACGGTGCGTAGGTCACATAACATCAGTTTTTCAGCAAAGTTCATCGCGGAAACTGAATTGGTTTATAGGACACGTGACATCACTTTTCCCGCTAAATTTAACGGCAAATGTATCAACGGACGGACGGATAATGTTTGGGAACGGGATGGGGGGAAGTGGGGGGGGGGGGTTGCGAGGGTCCGTTAAAATGCCTTTTATAACTTATATGCTTTTACAAGTGAAGAGGTGATTTCCACGATGACGGAAACAAAAATGAGAAGGCTCAATATAAACAAAACAAAACCTTAAATAAGAAAAATAATATGACGAGGATAAGAACTATGACCTAAGAACTAAAAACAAAAAGTAGGAATGGAATGTGCGAGACATTCACATCCATTTACGGCACGAAAACCGTCCGGTCTAACAACTCAACACAAAGGCGGCAAAAGTTACACCTTACATTCTGAGCACATAGGAAAGCCATAAAATAAAAAGAAGGTTAAAATGCGAGCCCATAGAAACAAACAAACGAATGGATCGAACAGAAATCGCTTGTTCCACTTTACTTCTACTTTCTTCCCATCTCTGATTCTAGTATTTTCTTTTTTTCCCCGTTCACCGTCGGTAACTTCTTCATTCGAACCCCACTCCGAGGAAATGAAAGCCCACACGTTCACTATTTGTATGTTTATTTTATTCGAGTAAAAATGGGGTCTGAGCTGTCGCCTCTTGTCGTCTGATTATCGGTCTCAGAGTTATTCTTCGTGGCTTCGCTCGGAGCGTTCACGCGGAAACGTGGCTGTCTCGAGACTGCCGCGACGATAACGAAAAGAAAAAAACAACATAAACTGTACGAGGGTACGACCCGCCTCGAAAACGAAGCGCCTCAGTAACGGTTGTCACAACTCTGTTTCGTTTGGAAGTCTAGGATGTGATTTTGTACTTTTATTTTGTCATTTTTCGATCGTTTCCTTAGACGTCGATTTCTGACGTTCGCGAGTAAAGCCGAATTTGATTTCGCAAATAGAGGGAATGAGATCGGCGATGTGGAACCAAGATGGACGGCGTAAGAAACAACCAAGAGGCGTTGATGATGCTTTTGTTTATGAACTAGGAAGTCAAGCCGTATTTTGTTTAGACGGTGTTTCGTAGTGTTTATAACAAAAACAAAATATGTCGAGTATTTTGAGCGTAAATATTCTGAACTCGGTTATTTATTATTTTGTTGTTGGTTTTTGTTAGTTTGGAACAAAATATATATAAGAACACTTCGAGGGTAAAGTCGAGCTGCACTGTCTTATTTAGGAGCAACTGTCTGATGGATAGTCTGATGAAGGACAATGTGTAATGGTACTAACATTTATTTGTTAATGATGATGCTTAACATCAGACGTTAGGCATCTTATTTTAGACGTCTTAGAACTTGGCCGACATACTGTTTTGTTTGTAAGCTTCACAGCCCTTCTGTTTATTAAGAACTAGCCGAATATACTGTGCTTATGAAATAATAAATGGTCTCAAAATGAAGCAAAGATGTATTATTGTTGTAGATACAGTGGTACTTTATGTCAATTATAAATGAGTATTTGTCAAGAAGCCAATTCACAACCATTGTGAAAAAAGGTTGGATTTCAAAGAAACAAAATTTAGCCACCAACAAAACGGAATTACAGAATTCCACAAGGAAAGCATACAGATATGAGCTTTTTTTAAAGAACTGCAAGGAAGAAGTACGTAAAATAATTTTAGAATATCCAGAACAATCATTGCATATATCTGTTGTATTGTTGAGAAGCTGCACACATAAGGGAGCTTTAAATTTGACATTATAAACTGAAAAGATCTCGGCATTTTTTTTATATATCACACATTTTGTAAAAACTTTTTTGATCTCACACATTTTGTAACCCCGGTTTCATAATGGATATAATGTTGACGTCAAAGGAGTTGGAACTTTACAAGATAAAAGGAAAACCTCTCTTGAAGTTTGTTGACGATATATTAAGCTCTAATCTTTATTCAGAACGCCAAGCTTATCATTGGGAGGAATTTGAATACTCTACTCTAATTAAACATGTTTTTATGGGCTCACGTAAAATTTCAGGGCAATATCCCTTTGGCCTAAATCGATCTCACCCCTACTAAACTTCATTGTAGGATTCATTGTAGAGTGGCAGAGGCTTTAGTCCTACCTTTATGATTACAGTCATAAAGGTAGGTCTTTACACTAACCAGGCATTTGCTTCATAATTCTAAAAACGATGATAAGGCACACATATATATTTATACAACAATTTTGAGGAGCGGAACCTCATAAATCAAAGGGCTCTAAAAATAAGGCTTCATTTATCGTTAGGGATTACGAAAGTTAATTAGAAGCCTAAATGTGTGCGAGAGAAAATTTCGCGAATTCACGGTGCATGCAAATGAAGCGACCTACTGAGACCATCTATTTTGTTACACTCCGTCTACCACTAAGGGCAACCGCAGCCGAAGCTTCGATCGGATGAAATCAATCAAGCAGCGCAAAAAAGTGCATGGTCACGGCGCTAGTCGTCTTTGCACGTCCTCTGTCACCGGCCAAAACAAATAGCGGACCGTAAATGCACCGTGACGCCGCTTTATTTTTGTGCATCTCTAGTTTAGATTGAGATTGAAACGGAGTATAGTTTCAATTTTTCGAATCATCAGGTGCCAGTACCGCACCCAGAAATTTCGTACGGAGAGTCTGTCAATATTCCGGTATGATTAAATTGGGAGGAGGACGAATAGGAGAAGAAAAGATATAAATTATGTATTTCCGTTATACATTAAAAGAAGAACCAACCTTACCCAAGACTGCACATATGGCTGCTACAAAATACACTTTCTACGTGACTGACACAACAAAATATAAAACTGTAAATTGTACTAATTTTCGTTCATAATGTGCTGTAGCAACTTCAAGTAAACAGCAGCAGGAACAAACACAAAATACAGTGTTGCGTTGGAACCAGGGGATGACGGCGTGATTTCGTTGCGCAGGTTCCTTGCGAAGGTCCCAGTGGGTTCCAGAAACATGTTCGTGACAGGCGGAAAATAGGAACGAAATCGTAGAGAGCCCAGATTTAGGAACGCAAATCACGGAGTAAATTTACATTTGAATGGCAACTTCTTTTGCGCAGATTGGTGTCGAGTGCGCGTGCGTTGCGTTGTCGTGGGGCGAAGGAGAGTGGGCCGAAAGACAGGGACGCTTGCAGACAATGGACGCTTTCATCACTTCTTTGGAGATGAAATAGGCTAACCGCAGCTCATACACCGCGTGAGGTTGATGAACAAGTAGGAAGCACTCCGCAATATAGGTACACTACGAATTGGTAGGTTCAGAAAGTAGACACTTCGGTGTGTGTTCTCTCCAAACATGAGCCATTCACGGCGGCTTGGAACAGTCACTCTTATCACGGGCGAACAGTTATTTGGAAGAAAATATGTGAATGGAAATATTAATCATTCTGGGAACTATACAAGCTATACAACTTGGTTAGCCTCCTTTGATCCTAGTCATTTTGATGCATGAATCATTCCTTTTCCTGAAACACGGAGGGTATTTATTTTCATGTTTTGATAGTGTAAGCATGGGAAAGCGAATGATACAGAAAAAACTCGACGGGTGGTCTAAGCTCCAAACATGCTCTGGCTAGGTCCCCTTAGGTAGATACAGGCTGGCTCTCGCGATTCTCGTGTTCTACGAGAGCAGCTACAAAGCCTGATGTGACGCTACAAAGTGAGAAATAATTTTTAGAGAAACTTCACAAATATTTTATACGTTGTATTTTTTATATAAATAAATGTAAAAATGCCATTATTCGAACAATTAACTACAGCAAAGACTCTCTGCCTCTAGAAAACTCGACGTTGTTGCAGTTATGCTTCAAAATAACATCAGTAGTGATCAAAAGGCTGTATTAAAAGCCGCAGTACCTGTATTAAAATGGTAAAGGCTTGTGCTCAAGGATATTAACTCGAGTTTATGCGTCATTATTTTTGCAATAAGTTAAATTACATTTTATTTTCATTGTAAATATTATTAATCTAAGAGAAGTTGAAGGTGACGCAAGGAACGATATATTACATCCCCACAGTTTTAAACCATGTCAAGGTAATTTACGGAAACCCTGATATGCAATGGCCGCCAATGTAAATTGGCTTGGTGGCAAAAGTATATCAGTGTTTTTGAGGTTAAAACAACCTCCATTAAAGGGACCACACAGTTTTCTAATTAATCACCGCGTTAAAATATACAAAAAACTGGCTCCTTTATGTTTTTAATGTTTGTTATGAGCTCTAGTATGACAAAGTATTCCTGACTCTTAAATTACCTTGATACGTTTCAAAAACGCTCCATTGTCGCATGGCGTACTAACGGCACACCAGCATTTGGCATATTGCCAGTGTTCTATAAGTTATTTATGAACCGGATGAAAGAATAAATTATGAAAACCAATGGATATCCGCTTGTAATGGCGGAAACCAAAAACGAATCTTCTGAAACCTTTTTTTGTACAGAAAATTTAAATCTGGTAAGTTACAGGGTGAAGTCAAAACTGACGTTATGCTTCGTAAGAACCGGAACGTGTTAGGCTAGCATACGCCAACACTGATAAATGCATATGCACACACGCACACACATATCACTCAAACACCAACACATGCGCAGACCCAAGCGAACGGATGCGTGCGAACGTGATAGCAGGTGTGCTAAAACCAGATTACACTGCAATCATTTTACTGGCTGGTCAACGAGAGCAAAGATCTGTTAATATTATTTTAAATATGGTCAATATAAATAGTTTGTTTAAAAGGAAGATTTGAGTCGTTGTCTCTTTCGATGACAACAAAGATTGGATTCACACCCTGGTTAGCACCAGGTGCATTCCTAATTTCGCATTTCTATTCTCACCTGCCTTATTACTCGAACGTCACTACGGCCATGTTCCAATATTTACTCGATCTTACTCCAGGGTAAGGGTTTTGTACGTTGACGTTCTAAAACCCACGGACGTTCAGCGTTTTTCAATCCGTGTTGTCACGGGACGCGACCCGCCGAAGTAACTCGGATACATTTGAGTAAGATTTGGAACACATTAGAAAATAAATAAAATAATAAATTTGATTTGTGTCTTAAAATTTAAATATTATTCAAAGAAAATACAAAACCAAAAGAAAAAACAATTATAGGATAGATGTAGCAAAGTAGGCTGGAATTAAAGGAAACCACGTACCGCAGTCAAAAGCTATGGCCGGTTCCCTGGAGGAAGTTAACATAATGTAGGGTACAGTTTTTCTGTTTTACATGATGAAAAACAGCCTCAGATAAACAGGGACGAAGAACGGGTAAAGAATACGACAGGACAACGGCTGTAAGGAAACTATTACTTGGGATAGAAGAAGAGCCCGATGTAGAAGAAATTAACTGAAGTAGGGTGGTGATTTGGGCCAGTTGGTAACAGTTGTGTTACCAACTGGCCCAAATCACCACCCTACTTCAGTTTTCTTTTTTTTTTTATTCTGAATTTTTAGGTTTTGTTTTGCCCCAAAATATTTGTATCCTTTGGTGTGAATTGTTGTGGGGTAATAAATTAGTATCTATGGGAACTTAAATGAAGTATTTTACGCCTTACTGAGAAAAGGTAACTGATTAAAATTACAATTACTTCATTGTAAAATGTAACTGATCACAGTAATCAATTACTGCATCAAGAATGTTATTCGAAAATTACCAGAAAGTAGTCGATTGCTTCTCACGTTCCTTTTTTAACTTTTTATTAGAAAATATAAAAATGCACGCATATGTTCACAGTGGTTATATTTTGTTTCTTTTTGTCATTCGCAGCTTGTTACTTCAACAGTACTTGTCGTTCGAAGTTCTCATCCCGTATGTACATAGAAAACGAGGCACTCTCGACAACTAAACAGTCAAAACGTGGCTGAGCGCGTTGACATCATAATCCTTCTGGTAGCTTGGTATTTTTATGAGTTTTTTAGGGGGTCCAAAAGTGCTAAACGTTGGTACAACATAGACGGGTGATGCATAAGCAAAGAAAGTATTTTTTACTAAACTAAAACTCAAATTAATAATTTTAGCTCTTTCAAAATTATATATTTGATTACTTGTTACTACAAAAAATAGTAATTGATTTACAGCGAACGTTACCGAAAAAAAAGCCTTTGAAGCGCTAAAAAGTTACAATAAATTGTAATTGATTACAAGTAATAAGGGACATGAAACTCGTTACGTACAAGTCTGGTTAAATGTCGAATAAAATAGGACATGGTCATGGAGGGAGCCACCTTCAGGGAGCACGCACGTGACCCGTATATTTAGAATACCCATCCCGGTATAGAAAAGAAACAGGAACGAGGAAAGGAATGAAGCTCTAAAAAACACGCCGCCTCGCGGATTCTTTAGTGTCGTATTCATTCCCAGAGAACAAAAAAATAAACCCGTAGATAAAAGTTTACTTTTCGTGAAGGGTTCCTTGGTCGTTAAATAAATACGTTTCAAAGCAAGTGAAGGGTTCCTTTTTTATATAATTTTTTTCTTCGTCGAGGAACAGCTTTAATTAGCAGTTTAGTTTTTTTCTGATTTTTATAAACCCAGCTCGGGGATCCGTTTTCCGAGTTGACTGGTATTTTCCGGATGAACGGAACCTCTGAACTATTGCTCTGAGTTATGTTTCCTTGTAAGAGCAAAGTACTAGGGCAGGGCGTCAATTAAAAAGTTTAACCCGATTAATCGCCACCCTTTATTCGGTTAATTAATCGATTAATCGTATTCGTTCAATCCCACGTATAATAGTTTTAAAAAAGTCAAACTTAAATGTTTTGCCTTTGCTGAATATGTAGCAAACTGCGCAGTACAATTTCGCATTTTAAACCAACCTTGGTGTGTGGTTGAGAACAGTCAAAAGACACACGCACTCACAAATTATTACTTCAGCTGCCGATGCAAAGATGATCATTGATATTCCCTGGAATTTGTGAACTCCTTGGCTTTATCGCAATCGTCTCTCCTGCGCTAAACGGGCACTCGCGCGGTGTTGACGTGGCTGGGACACGGATGGCCTTCTTCCGCTTGTTTTGAGCTACAAATATCGCCACTACTGTTTACTTTAGGTTTACTTTAGAATTACTTTAGGAAAAGTTTTACTTTTACTTTAGAAAACTTTTACTTTACTTTTAAAAGTTCACTTTTTGAAAACTTCTATTTGTAGTTTGAGAGTACACTTAAAGTAAGAAAATGTCGGTAAGAAAGTTTTGTACTGCATTTTGCTGGGGCTTCAATTAAATAAAAGTGGATTAGATATGATGTTTGGGTCACTTCAAATAAATATTCTTCTCCACTGTTGAGATATTCAATTGAAATAAAAATGGTTTTCTTGTTTTTCATTATATTTTTTGTGTAATCTGATATAAGTCTTAAATAAGCGGTTGCAAGTAAATTGCCAATAAATTGCGAATCAAGGCTAAGAATAAATGAAAATAGATTACTTAGATCGAATTCAATTAAAATGTATACTGAGCGGCACACATGCAGAAACAGGGACTCCCTAATTGTGTATTCTCATCAGTGTCACTCGCGATATGGAAAAGCAAACTTTTCCTAATCTGTGTTTAAGGATGTATTCCTTTATGTATTGTCATGTTTCTTATTGACGCACACAACTCGCATCCTGAGAGTGTGATCAACTTAGAACAAAGATTTGTAAGGAAGTTTAAAGTCATAAATATATGAGCTTAAATAAAGTTATAAACAATAAAACACGACTAACATTATCAGGCAAGATACATAACCTCAGAACGCTTGTGTGCTTCGTTCAAACGTCACGATCAAGTTCCCGCTCATAACACGAAGTAAAAAAACATATTTTTGAAAGGTGTTAAATATTATTTGGCGTAGTTCTCTTTGATTTTGAAAATTACCAAGAAATCATTCTGGAATGCCGTTCTTTAGAGCTGACGGTTGGAATGCTACTGTCAAAGCACACAATATGCGGTTCTCTAACGTTGGAACACAGTGTCGCTCAGCGGACCTCTTCATTCTCTTTTTTATCTTTACTACCTCGCGAAAGTAATTTGTTATGCTATGGGCCTGGACGGAAGGCACATAATTTAAAGATACGTGAAAGCCCAAGTAGCACAGCTCCTTGGGCCAACATTTGTTCTTATAACTGGCAATTTATGGCGCGAAAGTCCAAAGGCGTCAAGAAATAACCAAAACGTCATAATATTTCTCTGGAGTTTGAGTATTTTGGTCCTAAATTTTCAAACAAACGCCTGAGTCACTACCTGCTTGGTGGGTCGTCATATGGCTTCCTTGCGACTCAGCTTCCGAGGAGACGCCAGAATTGGTTTTTAATCCTGATTGTTTCGTTTTCAGTTGGCAACTTTGTGCCTAAATTGTCAGACAAGTGCCAGCGTCACTCTTCACTGTTGGTCGTTCCGTTGATACGTAGAATTTTCGGCTCACGCTTCGCACTTTAACTCTTATGTGGCAAACAAAAAAAACACATAAGAATGTTAAAAAAATATTTTAACCCTAACTAAAGCAAAACCTTGTTATGCCAATGTTAAACCTCCAAGATTCCCGAGCTTGGACCAAGTCAGGCGTTCCTCTGGTGTGCTGCCTGGAACCCAAATGAAGTGTGTTCAACTAAAATTAGCGAACCCTCACTACACCGTCTTTCTCGTCAATGTGAGAATTCTCCAAACTAAAGTGCACTCGTATTGACCAAGAGCCGGCGTCCTTCAATAGAGCTCTTAACGAGCCAACTGTTCCAACTCGATCAACTCCATCTCAATACCGAATCTAAAGTGTAACATCGTTGTTGCTATTGAAAAAAAAAAAGATTAAACATCACACTAGTTTTCCGATCAACAAGCTCTCAGTCTCTCCACCGAAACACACTTCCCTCTCCCGTGTGTGCCGTTCATTGTTTCTATTTGCCCAAGTGACACACAACCGGAGACGGCAAGCCCCCCCCCCCCCCCCCCGACAGGAGACCGCTCCGTCCTGGGCCTTGCCCCAGTCCAGGCTGCGTTGGAGCGAGCAGTGGACAAACAGAGCGTGGACTAAGCCCTGGTTCGACCCCTCGCTCGCCACGTTTCTCGGCGCGCAAACTTGGAAGGCGTGCAAACACAGAGCGTTGTCGCCACTTCAGAGTCGACCAGGCGAGCAGGGAGAGGTTTCGGAACACGGAGATTGAGCGACTTTTGTCGACTTGACTCTGTTCTTCGAAAAAGTCAAGTCAAACTCGATACTTGGCGACGCAGAAACGTTTTTTTTGCTTCTTTATTACATACTGTAGGCCTATTCAATAGGACCCTGTAGGTGACGCACTTGGTTAAGTGAAAGTCTGAACGAGAGTTTTATAACTTAAGATTAGCTAAGTGAAAGTACATAACTTTGGAGCTTTATACATCTTATTTTTTCAAAGATGTTTTTTTCTAGAGTTAAAAAATATCAGCGTTTGCAAATCGACGGCTGTTCTAGGATTTCACTTTCCATATGAGGTGTTTATCACTAATATAATTTAATCCTAATGCTTAAATTGTAATAAAATATACAATTGCCATAAACAGATGACTAAATCACTATGGTAACGGACAACGTAAGAAAAGCAAGTCATCGCGAATTCTGAGCATTTTATTATCCCTCTGTAGCCAATCAAATTGCGGCATTAGTCGAGTAACCAAGTTACCAATCAGAAACAAGGAACCATTCAGCAAGCAAAAAGCGTTAACATAATGATCCACGCCATGCCTATTCTTTAGCTTTCAGTGACTACAACGATAAAGACGACTTCAAAGAGTTTGGAATAGGTTTTTTTATTGTTTGTTTATTTGGTAACGATTTCCAAGTTTAATCCTGCGCCGTGTGGTTAGGACGTTTTAAGGTGGAAAAGGACGCACTATCGCGTAGCAGAAATCGGGGCGCAAAATCGTCTGCTTCTTTTGAAAGGGTTTGGTGACGTCAGAACCACGCCGAGCTTTGATTGGCCCTGATTGGAAGGATAGTGCGTAGACCTCAAGGCAGCTTGCTTTCAGGTCTACCCACTATCTTTCAATCAGAGCCAATCAGAGCTCGGCGTTCTGACGTCAACATAACCCCTGCAAAAGAAGCAGACGAACTTGCGCTCCGCATATCGTTCCAGATAAAGAACTCAGAGTTCGACAGCATGTAACATTCATTTTCCGAGATCGCAAATTTTGAATTTGCGTGACTTTACACTTCACTGGGTATCAGCTCCGTTTGCGGACCGGTAGCATTATGAAATATTCGAGGCAGCACACACTTCTTACTCGGAACGTTGCAGCTTGATACTTTGAAGATATACATTCACCACGAAAACGTTCTGTGAACTGGTGTGAAGGCTATATATTTTATACCAAAATGGATGGATTATCACATTTGTCATGCAACCGGTATCCCCAGTGTTACGACGAAAGTTTTATTTATTAGTCACTAGAAAATCCTTCAGCTATTTCTTTATTACTCCTATGGCTTCTTAAATTAAACGGATTCGTCTCTTCGTGGGCGCGACGTAAAAGAAGATTCGCAGCCATTCCTTAAATCGCATTCTAAAAATGCATCTTCTTGTTTACTTCCTTGATTGAACGAAAGAAGTAAACTATGATTATCAGTATTTGTGCTTATAATAATCATAAATATGGTAGAGGCTCCGTAAATAAACAAATAAATAATAATAATGATAATAATACTTTATTTTATTTCCCATCAAAGTGATCAAGCGGAGGCCGGAGAAAAGCTGAAACAGCTTGACGGGTTTCGGTCCCCTCCCAACAGACAAAACAGATGGCAGCAAAAAAAAAAAATAATATATATCAGAAAAGGAAATAAAAACAGTCAATCATGGACGCATTTTTACCATTGACAGTACAAACTTTGCAGATGTTTAGCTAAACCTTATATAACTAACTATAAAGCTTTTAAGTAAATACTGTAGGTTTTGTTTGAGAAATTGTTCACCATATTTGTTCTGTGAGGGATCATCCTCCAACATTCAGTATGAAAAGTGGGATATGCCTGAATGTTCTGGCCAGTGTTAAAAAGTAAGCTACAGAGGAATAATTTATTTTCCTTTTTAACGAACTAATGCTTAACCTGTAGTTGTATCAATTTTGTGCAGTAATAATTCCAAAACAAGTAAAAAAATCCGTGGTGTCAGAGCCCTAAGGAACGATTACAGATAATTCTGATTATTTTTTTAGTAAAATATATTATATAAAATTGTTCACGTGGTCGTGCCCCAGACAAGGTGAAATTACCCTAAGTATGAGTAGAAAAGATAGTTGAAGATCGCACAAATATTTGCACGAAAGAACGGTTACGGTAGACCAACCCGACGATGCAAGGTAACATGTTGGTGACGTGACTAGCGTGGTAGTCCCACAACGTGCTTTCAGAAAACACAACGCCGATTTCTTTAAAGGAACATACAATGCTAATAGGCATCGTATTGAAGATGAGGCTGGTATTGTACGAGCCTTATTTATTTTAGGACGAAACATAACGGCTTTTGTTAAGCTCGTGTTAATTTTCCCCAAGTTTTAATTTGCCCATAAATTTAATTTGGACAATGTTTTATTTGGAAGAATAATAAGTAAATTTTGCTCGTGGGCCGAAAACAATAAGCTTGGGTCGTCAACATACATAGAAAGTTTTACTTCGTTATCTATGTCAAGAGTTTGCAAACTGAGCTCTCATAAAATGTGCGCGTTGTTCTAACAATGGGACAGGCGTGTCGGTATTTTTAGAAGCACTGCTCACTGGATCTTCTGGGATGTAGAAAGAAATATATCGGAATAAGTTTTTTTTAGTACCTACGCGGGTAGAAATGCCATTCGAGCGCGTTGGACGAGTGCAGGGGAGAGAAATACAGCTAGCTTTACATGTACCCACTAATCAATCCAACCAGAGCTGGGCGTTCTGGCGTCCCGCGCTCTCTCGTTTCCTCCTCTCCCTCAGTTTCTTTCCGTGTAGAGTACCACCTTGAAAAGTCGTTAAACGCGGAGGGAGGGCTCTAATCAGCGCTCGGTCTGAGAGAGTTCACGCGCCCCCGTACCTTTGACTGCCTTGCCACAGAAAGTTGGCGCCGAGTACAAAACCGAACGTGATGTTGCTGTGTACCTCACTCGAGACGCGGTGTGAGTTGTGGGGTGTCCCGTCCTTGAATTTGTTTCATTTGTTCTACAAAACCTGCAAAAGCAGAAAAACAATTTAAAAAAATACTTATTCGTTTTTAATTTTATATAATTAAAACAGTTTTTTTTTCTCTTTGCTTGCGAAGGTTTTGTAAAATAAATTAAATAAATTCAAGGTCGGGTACCTCACATCACACACCGTCTCAGTTGAGGTTACGGTGTCTAATGATGATGAGAAAGAATCACAAGGTGATCCTTTCCATTTTTATATATTTGTTTGAAAAAAAAATGAAAGCTACATTAATGCGCTTTGTAAAGATGAGTTCTACAGACAGGGGGACATAATAGGGGGCTAATCGTCACGGTATGTCTAATAATAACCCTAAAATGTGTTAATTCACTATTCAATCATTGAATATAGAGATATGCTTCCGATAAGACACTTGCTGAGCGTCATTGAAAACCACTAAACCGGTTCTTTGCGCTACCGCTTTATAGAATATAGTTTTCAATACTCAGCGTAGCATGCTTCAGTTTCTCGATTGTACGCCCATATGGCTAACAAGCGGAATTTACAAAGGGAAAAATATAAACACAGTATATTTGCGATTAACAAACACTTTTTGTTCCGTGCGTCATAGATAATGGGAAGGTAAAACCAAAGCTAGCCGTTTATGCACAATCAATAAATGTTTGAAATCAAGACCATATCAATACCATTTCGTCATTTCCCTTTTCACGAAATATTTTTCTCCGCCTGTCTCGTAGCTCACTCCTTGTTCGATTTGTCGTGTTTTTGTAAAACTAGCCCAAGTTAAGGCCAGGCCGCTCCAGCGTCCTACACGACAAGCTTTTTATTCTTGTGCTTTTCAGCTTTCGAGCAAGTTGCGAGTCATCGCTTTTCCGTGCCTTACCTGTTTTTTTTTTGCGTCTTCGTTTGTGTGCGAGTTGGAGCCAAGACAAAACACTAGGGATTCACTGTCAACAATCAATATCAGCGATTACCGCGTCTATCCAGGCTTAAAGGGTAACTGCAAAGAAAACAAGGTGTTTTTTCAACAACCTATTTGGGACAAGCATGTCAAAAAACAAGTTTTCGCGAGAAAACAATATTTACAGCAATATTTATTTCGTGAGACTGATTTTAGTTTCCGGCTATTTCATCCGTTTTAAATCGCGCGCCACAAAGTTGGTATTATACGCCACGGAATAGCTGCTATACGTCACGGAGTGACGTATAGCAGCCATTGACTGTATACTTCCCATTGGCTAAGAGTTTGATTGACAGCTTAAATCTTGGTTGTTAAATCTTTGTTATATGTTGTAATTTCCTTTTGAGCGGCATAATTTTACGTTTCAAGAATAACCCATGTAATGAGAGTTATTATTTTTTACAAAAGGTTTACAAGACGGGCACTTCCGTTTGGATTCATAGCATGACAAACAAAAGCTTCGCCGTTCTTTCATGGCTTCCGAAGTCTCTGCTCCCCTGTCTCGCTTACCTCGACTACTCGTTTCGTCAAAGGGAGAGTTTCGTGTTGACCCAGGTGCTTGAGTGAGACTTCCTGAAGTGAAGTAGTGTGTGTTTAGCAGCTGTCGCAGGTGTTAGTGATAAGAAACGACGCGGGGTTTTGGGTTTGATAGCGCAGTTCGTTACTTTCGTTTTCCTCTTTGCTTTCTCAATTTTTTTTTTTTGCGCGCGTGCAAATGCTGATTTTTTGGAGATGTCAGCTCTTGTAAAGCGGCGCCGTTGCTCTGTAAAGTGCTGCCAGATGAGTGATCGCGACAGCGAGTCTTCAAGCAGCCATGTCGCCCCGAAAGGTAAGAAGCTGAATGCTATTTGGCTGGAGGCAATCGGGCGTTAGCGTAGCGACAAACGGGTCCAGGTATCTTCTCGTCATTTCGTTCCGGAGGCCTTCGAGATTCGCACCCAAGCACCGAACGTTCGTGACTGATACACAGCAGTTACGTGAAAAACCTGGCACAGCCAGGTTATTACATAACAGCTGTCCGCAGAAGCCTTCGGACGTCCGAATTCTGCGTTAGCCGACATACATTTTTTCTCGGCTTTCGAACCATCTTACGCAAAGATTGAATAAGTAGTGTACGGGTCCCTTCCTACCTGTAAAGCGTCAACCTCCCACGACAAGTGGTATTCTCTCTAGAGCCGATAACAGTGCAAAAACACTGTTATCGTAAATCTTGGCTTGTGATTGCACCTTTGTACATCACATTATTCGATTTGCTGGAGAGACGCTAACGACGGGCATAACAAAATCGTTTGCATATTCCGCATACCTCGCAAAAGCACTTCCCCAGTCACCTTGCGATAAGCGCGAAACACGGAGTCCGCACCGTCCTGACTGCCTAGTTTAGAGCAGTGAGTACCTGCTAGTAGGCATGTTTACTAAAACTGAAACTTGAAACTAAGGAGAGTGCCAGAGAGAAAAGAGACAAAGTTCGGAAAGCTTGCTCGCTCTCCCCAATTTCTCAACTCTCAAGTGATTGTACCATAATAAATGCACCAACGCCTCCTCCCAGAATAAAGAAAAAGTACTATGTTTCCTACGTAAAAACTGGTCTCAGTTCATGCATCTGTGTGCAGGTAGAAAATCTTGCCCAAATTTATTCACACCGCATGATGAGCCCAACAAACTAACACGAGATTTACAGGAAAACATCGGTGGTGACGTAAGTTTCTCTGAAATTCTGTGTAACCGGTCGTTTGCAGGACCGAATCATCTACTCGAGCGGTGTGCGTCGTTGTGCAGACACGTCGCCGTGCAAACGCAGTCCAACACGAAGCATAAAAGCGGAAACATTTAGGACAACAATCCGGAGTCCATTGTTTAATTAAAACGACGTAATTTTGTTGAAAACTCCCCTCAGCTTTTTACTCACGGTATGCGTCGGGAATCATCTACATTTTGAAACGGAACGAAGGAAGATTTACTTTTATAGACACTCGATGCGTCCTCCCAGACCCGCTGGGACCGGATCAGCTGACGACGACGGAACTGAACCCGTTGAACCTCAACTCCACAACAACCAATTTGCGCTCCGTGTTAGTTTGGGTTTCTACCTCCAAGCACCGCACCACACACCACGAACGTTTCAGCTCTTTGTCGCATCGCCGTGTTGCACCAAACAGAACGAGATCGCCGAAGTCAACGCAGCGCTGTCGTGAGCCTTGGCTTGTGGTTGCGCACTCGTGGACCCTGTGACTCCCTTCGCTTTCAAAGCACACACGACGATTACGAATGATACTTTCCGTCTTCCGGGAACATCACAGGGGCACTTCTTTGGTCACGTCTTCGCTACATGTGCTCGCGAACCGCGGAGCTTCTCGTGTCACGTCAAACAAAAACAATACCGGTGACCAAACAAAAACAACGAAAGCAAACCGGCTCTAGCTTCCAGAGTACGATCGGCGTTGCGCCGTGGCCAGATTTTCTTCCTCAGCTCTAACTTAAAGATGACCTACAGATGAGACAACACTGGTACGGAGTTTTCATACGGCGGCCAGCACGGAGCGCCGTATTTTCTGAGGAGGTCTGAGGAGGTAGCATGGGGGGGGGGGAAGCAGCGTGCCTCCCCCCCCCCTTCCTCCCCGATTGGCGTATCTTCGACAAGACGCACCGGAAGTCGAGACGCTGCGTACGTCGTTCAACTCCGCAGCCAAGTCAATCCAAGAGCAAATCCAAGAGCGAGGGGCGGGCGTACTTCTCCGCGCGGGTCGAAGAGCGGGAGTTTCAAATGTGGAGAGCTTGTGACTCCGACTAAATTAAATCCTGCGGCGTAAATATTGCTAAAATTATGTTTTTTCGCAAAAGATTATTTGCTTTGTGACAAGCTTGTCCCAATTAGGCTGTTTAAAAAAACTTTTTTTGTTTGCAGTTACCCTTTAAGAACGGCTAGAATGAGAAGACGATCTAAAAGAATGGGCGATATCATCACTCATACCTTATGGTTTAAGCGATGTAAGGCAAGGCGAAAGCCTGCTGCCCCTTTGTATAACTAACATGCACAATCCGCATTCGTGCAGGTTACTCGGCTTTTTAAAACAAATCTGTTAAGCTTAAAAATAAACATCCTCCACAGGTGACATCTATCAATTACTGCAATTATTTAGCCAAGTTCAGAAATTGTTGCTCCGCACCTCCTGATCCAAGAGTAAAATTCTACTGTATCCTAGTTTTATTCTTGGTTATTGTAACACGGAAATATACGATTTTTGTGAATACAATGGTTTTTAATATTTTGTGTAGCGATTAAATGCGAAGCTATTTAATGTGTTATATTATCGTTCGTCCGCCAATATCTGCACTACATTTTAAATTTAAATTAAAGCGAGCTTTCAACATGAATGTTCTGTTGTTGTTTTTTCCTTTACCTAATCAGAGGATTATTAGTAGCCCAGATAAACATTTATAAATCTAAATCTTGTCATCTTGAAATTTTGCTCCATACTTGTTTAACTTAATTGAAGGGAAGCTTCTGCGATTAAACGCGAAAAAAGCGAAACAATCTTAGAAAACTGCGTTGTAACTCCGAGGCGTCAGAAAAAAAAAAAAAAGCATCTCGAAGATTTGGTGTACTTGCTACTCGTAGCTAACTTATTTATTTGCGCTGTTTTTCCGGCGCATTGAACTTGCACGAAAAATTGAATTTTCGCGTCTGGTATGTAACAAACGTTAACGGAAAGAAACGGTCAGCTCGCCTTTATCAAAAATTAAGTTCAAATATTGATTTTGGGCGCCGCGCTATGGTAAATTCGATTACTAAGCGCGGTTTTACGCACGCTTAAAATCCGGCTGATACAAAAATCTTGAAAGCTATTTTTTGTTTTTCTTCTTAAATAACTTCCGAAGAAAACGTTCTGCCCAAATCCCCCTGAAAAAACGACGACATTTGGCCAGCTTTAGTGCATATCTTTAGTTAGCCATAAAAGGTGTATATAGCATATAAAATAATTAGAGAAAAAAACTAAGAAGGGAACAAAGGATTGTCACAAGAGCAAAAAAAAAGGTTTTTGTGTGCCAGTTTTTTTTTTTTCTTGTGTAGCTTTTGATTACGTATTAAAGTTTTCCAAATTTATTTTTACTTTTTTTCGTTCGCCCCAAAAAATACAAAGTTTATTTATTTTGCTCAGAAACGTTTCCATGATCTCTGATATATTAAAGGGGCGGTGCAACAAATCCCCAATCTCAGAAGTTTCACCGTGCCTCCGTCCGTCCATCGGTGCATTTTCCGGTAAACATAGTGGAAAAGTAGACGACGCGTGCATTAAAACAGAAATTAACACTCCCCGCTAAATTTAGCCAAAATATTGATGTCGCCTGACCTCACATCACGACGCCTATACACCAATGTTGTTTCCCCGCTAAACTTAACGAGACAATTGACGTCCCGTGACCTGAAGTCACGTGACTTACGCATCAATTTAGTTTCCCCGCTACATTTACCCGCAAAATTGATACACATATTGTTTTCTGTTTAGTCCCCAAAATGACTAGTACATATTTTCCATGTAAGCTCACGTTATTGCTTCATATACTGCATTTTCCCCGTGGTAGTACTTTAAAAATAAAGGTCGCTTTCAATGCTCGACAAGTATTTCGAGGTCTGGCTACGGTTTGCTGGAACGTCTCCAGCTGGTGCATTTAGCGCGTCCTAAACAACGGTCCCTCGATTTCCACTTGATGACGTCACAAAGGTGTCATGGCGTCGCCCCACGGGAGCCTGGCCTGGTGTCACACCAGCGATGATGATGTGGAAGACGCCTGTTCCAGTACGAGGTAGCTCTTGGCCTCGACAGTTCACGGCAGCTCCAGGAGACAAATGATTGAGACTCCACGACGACGGCGACAGCCGAGACGTTCAACATTAACCACCACGATCGCGACAATCCGTCAGCAAGAATTACCCTGCCGGTTTATAGGAGGTCATTCGTTGGCACTGGGGGACCACTTTTGATGTAATTATTAATGATGAGCTGTAACTAGACGAATATTTCTCTGAGCTTTCTTAATTGAAGTAGGGAATGGCGAATGGACTTAAACTTTGATAAGTCTGTATTTATGAGATTTACAAATAGGAAATCGCCCCTTGTTTTCTGTGACCGCAATGATAATGCGCTTTCGAACGAAGGTAGCGAGTTTAAATACTGAGGTGATTTCTTTACGGCCAATCTTATATGTGATAGACATGTCGACTTTATCTGCTCCCGAGCAATTAAGAAGTTGGGATATGTCAAGCGGACTCTCAAATGCTTAACCAGGAAATTCAGACTAACCGCCTACAACTCCCTCGTTATGCCCATTCTAGAGTATGAATCTCTTGTGTGGAACCCCTATTTAAAAATAAATACGTCAATCTACTTGAATCTGTCCAGGCTAAGGCTGAACGATTTAGTTTTTATAGGTATGACCGATATTTCTCTCCTTAATCAACGTTATCATATTTTGGGCTCGAACCACTGTGTTGGAGGCGAAGATAGATCGACTCAAAATGTTCCACAGATTTGTCAATAAGGACTGCGGCATCGAGCGAACTAAATACATTTCATTTTCTACTTTTACCCGCAACAGACGATCTCATCCATTATATGCTGCTTCCATTTCAGTGTCATATAAATTGTTTCAAATATTCGTTTTTCCCGAAACCTATCGATGACTGGAATAAAATTGGCGGACAGATACGTATTCTTTCTAGTGGTGATTTTATTAGCGCGATTAACAATCTTGCTTTCCCTTATTGCATATCGATTTCAATTAATTATTTCAAACGGACATCTTGTTTTTATGTGTTGTTTTATTCATGCATCTGTATGGTCCACTCCTGCAATGACCTCATATAAGGTCGCAGTATGTATAAATAAATAAATAAATAAATAAAATAAATAAATTTGTGGGCAGTACGAAAAACACACTAGTCGAAGACACGATCCAGGCACTGTAGTCCTGCGACGTGAATATGCCCGTTATCCGCTTTCTGAGCGCGTAGAATTATGGCTTTCTTCAGCTAGTGGACTTACTTGAGTCTGTTTGAATGGTTTTGGCAGTGTTTTGTGCTCAATTTACTTACAGCTGGACGTCGGTCTCGTTTCTTGTGCCGGTTTGGGAGACCTATCTACACTCCAAAAAATACAACAATGGGAAGTCATGCAAACCGAGAGTGAAAGAAATAGTTAAAAGAAGAAATGCCAACCCCCTTTCTGAAATAAAAAGTTGGGAGAAATATACAGTGGAAAAATAATTTAAAGGGACCATGAAAGAATTTTCCAGCATTTTCCTAATGAAGACGCCAATTAATCTTCGATGTTTATAGAATTCGGAGCAGGAATCCGTTTTCGTTTTATTGCCTCCAGTTTTGCACACAAAAAATGATGAAAACTCACGTCGGCTTTCTTTTTCGACTCAACCGGACTGGGCCACCAACATGCGAAATCATGTGGCCGTGACGTAATGTTTGTACCGAAAATGGAAAATTCTCCCCGCCGAGTAAGAGAGCCGCGTCAGTCAATCGTGGCGTTGCGTCAAAACGGCGTTTTTGCGTTGAGTGTTGGACTCAAGGACGTGGAAACGACGTCACCTACTGAGGTTTCCACGAACGCCGACTGCTTCGTAAGACTCGTCGGTTCGCGACGCTTGTGCGATCAACGTCATGGCTATGGATACGTCGCAGCTGAGTGAAGTGCAGCCTAAAATGTTTCACGTATAGTGAAAGTACGGGCGTGGTTCCGTACGCCGGGACGCCCACGCGGCAAAACGAGAACTCACCCGCCGAAGGCTGTAGCAGTTCGGCGCCTGAACCGGCCGCGCAGAGAGTGGCAATTACTCAAGGCAGAATGCAGAATGGTAGGTTCACATTTCGGCTGCGAACACAAAACGCTAGAAACGAAGTTACAGAAATTCCGAATAATTTAATCCTATGTAGATACACCTTCAAACGCTGCACTGTGATGGCCACCGCCCTGAGAGGGTGTTTGTTGCCGAAAGTGCCCCGCCACCGTCGTGCTTCAAAACGACTGGAGTGTTACAGAGAACGCATATTTTAGCGTTTTGTGCCTGGACCCCGCCGTCGTTAGATGAGCGGGACTCGTGGAGAAACCTCTCGTGCTCTCGTTGACGCTGCTGCGGCGTATGCAACCGGATATTCAACTCAGTCGATTCGTCGAGAGTATTCATGAACGATTTCATCGTTTGCGAGCGCAGTTCATCTGATACACAACTCCTATCCAATACGGAAGCTAAATTCAACTGACGTGCTCAATAAAAAAAGTAAAAAAAAAACACTCCGACACTGTGGAAGTTTACGTTACATTGTTAGGTGGCGCAAGCTGCCGCCCACTACAGGAAGTTTCGCCACACCTCGTTTATTAATCCGCCCATTTATAAACTCAGCTTCGTAGCGAGCATTTGAGAGAGAGAGCGTAACATGTATAGTCCGCTTTTAATTGTCAAACTTTCAGGCCAGAAATTAAGATTTGGACTTCCTAATCTGGCGTTCCAGTGTTCTTTTCATCCCATAAACGATATGCAGTCAGTAAATTTCTGTTGTGGATACGAACAACGTTCTACAGAACACGTTTTATTATTCTGTCAGCAAGCAAGACAAAATGTCTGTTATGACATTTTGTCTCTCTTGCTGGCCATAAGCCGTCTAGAATAATATACACATTGAGCATAAACGTTCAGCAAAGCACCCTTTATTGCATGGAAAAAAAATGCCAGTGGTGTCTAACGGTATGCGAAAAAGTGAAACATCCAGCATCAGGTACCTTTCTTTTTTCTGCATCAAAAAATTTTGTTGCATTTATTGCACCGTAAGAACGGCAAGACTTGTCCGAATGTGGGATCCTCGGGACCCAATTTGTTGCACGATCCCAGGAGTGATCATGCGTTTCGGACATCATAAAAAGGACTGTTAATTTCTTCAACTTTGTAGCGCGGCAGGTGAGACTGTCGACACGCAGAAAGAAATTGGGGCGCATGGATAAATGAAAGGAGAATAATCGTTGGCTCCGAGTCCCGCCAGTAGATTCCGCGCGGAGAACGGAGGAGCCACTCGTGAAGAAAAGCAACACATAATACAAAATACAACACGATTCGTCGCAAAAGCATCTCATAAGCGGTTCGAGCACAATATCGCGCTCGCCCACACTTTTCTGCCCATTTATTATTACAATCTCTACTCCCCCTCTTCTTTTTCTATAGGATATGGACGGACACTTATGCCTTTTCGGCTGCGTATGTTGTGTCCGCGTTAAGAGAACAATAACAAACCACCGAGCCGCGTCCGAAAGCAAGCAATAACGCCGTACCTTTACGCGCGCGTACTGACCTACTCCTGTAATCTCGTGACATTCACGTGCTGCTCAGTGGTGCCATTAGCGTGGTTCTCGCTAAGCACCTCCCCTATGCCAGTTTCCGGACTCTTATTTGTTAACCGTCTGACCCCAATTGCCTTCACCTTTTGCGAACAAAAATGCTGCATCAGGCGTCAAAGACATTCTGGCATAGGTTAAAATTAATTCGTTGAACACAAATATCGTCGTGTTTTTTGCAAGGCCATTAGCAGTACCGACAGCAGCTCCACAGCAGTGTCATGATATCTGAGAATTGAGTTGGTCTGTAAACCAACGCGATGCTTATGAACAAGCAAGTGTTTGCCCTTGTGCGCGTGCGCAGAAACCGAATCGTAAAAGTGAAGTGTCCGTGTAGGAACCGTGCCGACAACAGCGCCACCGCAGCAGCCTGACGTCATAGCCGCGCGTTGGTGTATACTTGAAGGCCTTCCCAAACCAACTCCTCCTAGATAACACGGCCTGTGCTGCTGGTTTTTCTACGTCATCTAGAGAAGGCCAGCACGGGGTACAGGTCACTCGCGCCCAATCTGTGACCCACGTTGGCCTTCCGTACGTGACGTCGAAAAGCTGGGACAGGAGCTCTCCCCAGCAAGCGTGAAGAAGTTTAGTGCACGGCCCCGTCTCTTTGTGACTGACGAGGGGGACGACGCACCGATGATGAACGATGAACGCGCCTTGCACGAGGAGTCTGAAACTTTTCGGGCCTAATGAACGAGCTCGGGCTTATACTGTCGAGTAGACAACGTCCGACGACGCTTGTAGAACGGGACGCCGTTGTTGCCGTCGCAATTTTCTCGCGAGCATTTCAGAGTCATTTTCTCTGCGTTAGGTTACGTGGTCCCGACGCCGCCGAGCGACGGTCTAATTTTAGAGAGTACACGACGACACGAGTTTCCTGCTAACGAATCTGTCTCGGCTACTTTGGGAGGCAATCATGGAGTTTCTCGACTGCACGTTCACGTGTAAGGACGAATTGGGTCAGCTTGGAAAGGGAGGTGGGGATGTGACTGAGGATGCCGCCTGTTTATTTAATGAATAGTACCGGATATGCATATTAGTGGTTTATTGACATTTCTGACGGCGGCCTAATGTAAATTTCATAATCCTGTATTCACGCGATTAAACTTGAAGGTCATAATGAATAGAGCATACGTGCCCGCTTGTTTATTTTAAAGAAACAGTGACAAATGGATTCCGGTGGATTTTTCCCCCAAATATTGGTGCATTTTGTGATATGCTCCGAAGGAAGGATGAAAACTGTCGTGGTCGAGAAAAAATATGGCACGAAAAACTAACAGTTAATGTTTAGGAGGAGAGGGTTCGACAAAAGGAAGTCCTAGCTGTAGCAACCATTTTCAGAATTCGGTGTTTTTTTTTTTTAGCTGTTAACACTTTTTTTATATTTTTCCCAGAAGCGTATGTTAAACCGTGTTTTTTATTTGCGAAATTGACGGACGTTTATCGGTGGTTTTTGGTTTAAACACGAAAGTCTGCGAGCTACCAGTAAATCAGCTTTCTCTTAAACTGGCGCTAAAGAGACAAATTGATTACTTTATTTGGTGTCCCAGACTCTTTATGTCATGCGTTCGCTGTCGCTACTGACGCTGATTATTCAAAGAGTCATTCATTTTTTCTTCGGCGGAAGCTTGTGATTGGCAACGCCATCCAATGAAAACAATAAGGGACAGACGATGGACTTTATATCTATTCGTAGATATTTCTAACCCTTTGGGGACGGTCGCAAGACGAAGAAGCTACACAGACATGTACAAATATTTCGTTAAGTGTGCTACCAATAAACGGAACTTTACACATAGTCCCATTTTCTGCAACTGTCCGCTCGAATTCTAAGCGCATACCTCTAACTACGACACGAGTTTTTTTCTCTGCTTTATAGCGACAACAAAATTATGGTCAGTGCGCAGGCCAGCTAGTGGAAGTTTACCATGATAATATTAACACGAGACTATGGCAGAAGAAGGAAACTTTTTAAATTGTAAGAGAAAGGTGGAGGGACAGACAGAATCTCTAATTTAGCTAATAATTTTAGTCAACCAACCTCCTTATATAAAGGCTACAACCACCACAAAACCGCGGAACATACAGTTTTTCAAGGTGACACGCACAACACATACCCACATCACAAGTCAAAGCGAGTCCACCCACAAAGCACGGCCACCATTCGGTTGAGACGAAAACCTTCTGGACACCTAGAGGTCACTAAGATTATTCTATGATTTTCAACTGCAACAGTTACACGCACATACAGAGACACACATCGATGCCTTTGGTTGGTTTAGACGAAAAGCTTCTGAACTCTTATCTAAACAAAACACACTAGTGAGAAAACATATTTTAACCTTAAAAGAGGAAAACTATATAAATGTTAAAAAAAAACATCAAGGTTGGATGTTTCTTCACCCCTACAGAGCGTTTCGAGGATGATCAGTCTCAGGGAGAAAGTAGCGTCTGTAGATCTTGCTGTCGGTAAAATGAAAAATGTAATGAGCAACGCTTACCCAAGTCAGAAGATAAATTTCGGCGACATTTTAAGAACCAAAAATGAGCGAAAACCTAGTCATTACAACTGTTATGAACTGATAAGTCCTGATGATTTACTATTCTTCCTCAGTCATCATTTCAGATTAAAACAGAGGCAGCCATGAACTTCTTGTTCAATGAAGGGAGTGGTAACATAGTTAAAAGAAGGAAGAATAGAAGTACAATCTAAACAAAAGACGATTTCGAAGGTGTAGCATAGAGCCTGGGTGCATCATCTAGGTTGTCATTTGGTGTGAAGTTTTTCCTAAAAGATCAAAAGCAGCAGATGCCACTTCAAGTGGTTGTTTATGAAACTGGAACATGGCAGAAGGTTGTTTCCGTGTTCCTTCAAAAGGGTTTATAACATGTTCATCTAGATATATCCCTGTCCCTAAAGAACTCAACCGAGTCGATTGAATCACTCAAGAATCACAATGGAAGGCGTGTATATTTTGTTTTATCGATGGACATCAAATATGCCTACCACTAACTGGCAAATAGTCTTCTACTGTAGAGGGTGAAAGAGGTTCTGGAGCTGAATTTGGTTAAATTTCAATCCCAAAGCTTATAGGTTGTCTTGTTTCTATTCTTTAGTATTACCCCCAATTTCGTGGTTGTACAATATAAATGAAAGTTATATGCAAAAAGGGAGTGTGCATAGTGTTAGTTAAACTTTACCTGAACACCTTGAATTCTGTTGCGTCTGATAGGTTGCAGGAGTCGTCAGATATATGTAATCTTAAAAGATATGTTGATGACACAGTGGCTTGCTATTCTCGTAAAGGTCTATCAAACAGCCTAGAAATGTTGATTAGGTTCGCAGCAACTGAGCTTCAGTTCACGACGAAAAGATTCAAAAATGGAACTCTTTCTTCAGTTATTAGATTTGTTAATTCATAATGAAGAAGGTTTGTGCTGGAAGTTTGGCAAGAAGGTTCCAAACCAGTGCTATCAAAATTGAGTTGCCGCTCAAAACTTGTTTGCAAAAACTGTCAATCATTAACCAGGAACACATTAGACAGGTCTTGTTTTAATTTCATGACTCAAAGGTGGGAAAGACAGTGCAAGAGGTTGAGCAAAGCCGGTTATACAGATCTGTTCATCAAAAGACAATTATACGTCTACGAATCGCAGAAAAAAGTGGAGGAGAACAGAAATAAAAGAAAACGTTTGCTGTAATGCCGTATTACCATGAAATGCCGGATAATCTGAAAGCAATTACAAAACAGTTCGGAGTAGACCCCGTTTTCAGTTCGGATTTTAAGCTCAGTTGACTTAAGCCATTTCAGACATGTTCGAGGGGATGCAAAGAAGCTGTTAGAGGCGGTGTTTGAGCCGCACGTCCGGGAGCTTCGTGGCTCGTGACGACGACCATTCCCCGAAGTGAAGAACCCAGGGTCCAGTGGAGGTGGGAGAATAGACCGATCTCACCAGCCAGTTTGACTACGCCACCGCTGCCGCAATGCATCGAGGGAACTTTAGTCTTTCTGAGCGTGGGACAACCTCGCTGGAGCTCTGCGCGTTCAGGGCACGAACAGTCTCGTGCACTGCCGATGGCCTCCTGTGAACTAAAGTTATGGCTGCCTCGCGCATGCGTCAGACGCTTGGTGAGATCGGTCTATTGGTAACGTAACGAACGGTTTAATTACATGGTTGCGATACAGTCGTCAAATCCGAGAGAACTCACTGGAGCAGCCTCACGCTCCGCCTTATATAGGGTCCGTTTTCTCCCTCACTCCCCGCCAGGGCAGCAAGTGCGCAGCAGCAACCCGCCGTCAAGTGCGTCGTAGCAAGGTCCGCCGCGTCGTAGCCAGAAGTGCGTCGTAGCCAAAGTTCTCCGCAGTTAGGTCATGCCTCTCTCCCTTTCCTGAGCGCACCAACCCCCACGCACACACACACGTCCCGTTGACGTCACGGACGCGCTGAGACCTGTCTCGTGCAGGCTCAGACAGGCGGCCGACGGCCCTGGACTCGTCGGGACTCGTTTCGTGCAGGAACAGACAGGCGGGCGACGGTGCCGGACAGATTCATGACTCGTTTCCGCAGCGTTGAAACTCGGAAGAAGGTTGCCGAAGGTTCCATTCTTAACAGCCCCTCCGGGGCCAGGGAAACCTCGAATGGCCGGTGGTACAATCGCTGGCCTGAAGAGGTGGGCTGGGAGTAGGCCTTGAGAAGACGCTGCAAGCACCAAACAAACTCCCAAACCTCACAACGGAGGCATCAGCGGAAACGTCCCCCACAACACCACGCCACACCGCAGCCAAACGCTCGGAATTCGCCAGAGACCCGCCAGACTGGATTACGGATTACCATAATTTGCCCAAAACAATGCAAATTGACCCGCTGTCGCCAAAACAAAACTCACTTCTCCAAAGAGGTCACTATGAACAAAATACAAAAGACAAAAACTATTCGCAATTTGTGAGGTCTTTTTGGGGTTTTAACGAAGTGCCCCCACTTTGATCCTCATTCCCGTGGATGACGAAGACCTCTGAGATCATCCCTACCGTTTTTGGTGATATCAGAAAAATCTGCTCAACCCATCGGCATTGCCGTTAAATTTGCCTTTCCTGTTTCTTACGCTGAAGTCATAGTGATCGATTTTCCCGTGATTTCTAGACGTGAAAATGCGGTCCTTATAGCGCCGATAAAAACAATCCGCCTTTTTCATGCCCCGTCACATTGGTCCTAGCAATCTCCTGAGCTGTATCGCGAAACTCTGACACACTAGGGTCGCTCTTCTGCTCGACTGTCAAAGACACTCTGTCTACTCGCAGCAGACGATCAAAATTACGTGACGTTGGAGCTACGAGAGATCTTTTAATGATCCCGTCTTCCTCCGCTTTTTCGCCGGCGCGTTGGGACGGCGTACGCTTTCTAGTGCTACGAGGTCAGGCTGTTCTACAACCTGGTCCCCCTCATCCCGTTTCTCTGCCTTCAACTCTGGGAGTGCTCTGCTCCCCGTCAGCTGCCTCTGGCTCTGGATCACTCGTTAACAAAGGGGCGAGCTGACGCGATTTGGACCTCGTACACGACTGAACTAGTCCTTCTCCCAGTTGTTGACCCCTTTCGCGCAGCAGGAAATCTGACCGGTTAGAAAACAAATAGGGATACTCCAACGGGACTGTTTGCGAGACAGCCGCCTCTGTCACTAGCTCTCCGAACGGGCCAGTTATCCTTACTGTCGCCATAGGCAGACAGACACTGTGCTTTTCGAGCAGCTGCTTGATCCAAACTACCTTTCCAGTAAAATCGGATGTCGTTACATACGACGGATGAACAACGTCCATCGTCGCTGCACTGTCCCGAAGCACCCTGCACGGCTTTCCGTTTACCTGGAGCTCGTGAAGATAGGGACGAAGGAGCTCCAGGTCCTCGTCACTACCGGTCACGGTCGAGAACACAACCCGCGGTTTCTTACATCTGGCCGCTATGTGTCCCGGCTCCTGACAGTTGTAGCACAGGAACGGCTTCCTTGCCTCGAACTGCCCTGTTTGGCTTTTCCGCGCCTCGTCTCCGTTCGAGGGATCTCCGTTCGAGGGATCTCCGCTCTTTTCTGGGACCTTTTGTCCTGTTTCTGGCTTCTCGGGCCCCTTTTCTCGCGAGCCGTTTCCCTGTCGGAAGGTCTTGCGCTGATCGCTCCGGCCGGGTTCGCTTTCCTCTCCGCTCAGCTTTCTACGCGTTGCGTACTCCTCGGCTAGCTCAGCGGCCCTTTCGACAGAGTCGACTCCTACCCTGTCCTGCACCCAGAGCTTGACTGACTGCGGAATGCTACGAAAGAACTGTTCGAGGCACACACACTCGACTACCTTGTCTCGGCTTTCGTACACTTCCTCGCTCTTCAACCATTCTATCAAATTGGTTTTAAGCCCGTAAGCGAATTCCGAGTAGCCCTCGCTGCTCTTTTTGGATGCGTTTCTAAACCTTTGACGGAACGCCTCGGCAGAAAGGCGGTACCGTTTCAAAAGGCTGGACTTCACCTTGTCGTAGTCGTCCGCGTCTCCAGCACTAAGGCGCGCGACAACCTCTGCAGCCTCACAGGGCAACAAAGTCAAAAGCCGTTGCGGCCACGTTTCTGGGGCGAAGCTCAACTTCTCACATGTCCTCTCAAAGTTCACTAAGAACAGGCCCACGTCTTCCCCAACTTTAAACGGCTGCATGAGCTTCTTCATTTGATACGACTCGGTCTCACTTGCTCGCACCGGAGCCCCAACTCTACTGTTCTGCGAGTTTAATCGCTGTTGTTCAATTTCGAGCTCTAGCCTTTTCAGCGCTCGCTCCTCTGTCGCAGCCTGCGCTCGTTCCTCTCTCGCTGCAGCCTGCTCTCGTTCCTCTCTCGCTGCAGCCTGCTCTCGTTCTCGTTCCTCTCTCGCTGCAGCCTGCTCCTGCTCTCGTTCCTCTCTCGCTGCAGCCTGCGCTCGTTCCTCTCTCGCTGCAGCCTGCTCCCGCTCTCGTTCCTCTCTCGCTGCAGTCTGCTCTGTTCCTCTCTCGCTGCCGTCTGCTCTCGTTCCTCTCTCGCTGCAGCCTGCTCCTGCTCCTCTCTCGCTGCAGCCTGCTCTCGTTCTCGTTCCTCTCTCCTAGCGTTCTGAAGCAGTTCCCACGCAATTTTAATTTCCTCTGCTTCTGCGCTCTCTGAAATCGCTTTACTGATCTCAGATTTCTTCATCTTTTGCTCCACCTCCACACCCAATTCTTCACATAAACAGAGTAAATCTGCTCTCAGTAACCTCATTAGATCCATGATCGCTGCTTTTAAGCTTTGGCTTTGTTCTAAAACTTGTCGCGAGGTTGTACACAAACCTAGCGCACGAGTCAAACACCTAAGGATTCCCAGCAGTTCAAAATTAATTACCCATAATCTGAAGCCTGGCGAATCTCAAAGCAAAGTCCAAACGCTCACCCGCAGATGTAGCACGATGTCGCATGGTCCGATCCCAACCGCTGCCAACCAGTTGTTAGAGGCGGGGTTTGATGCCGCACGTCCGGGAGCTTCCTGGCTCGTGACGACGACCATTCCCCGAAGTGAAGAACCCAGGGGTCCAGTGGAGGTGGGAGAATTGGTAACGTAACGAACGGTTTAATTACATGGTTGCGATACAGTCGTCAAATCCGAGAGAACTCACTGGAGCAGCCTCACGCTCCGCCTTATATAGGGTCCGTTTTCTCCCTCACTCCCCGCCAGGGCAGCAAGTGCGCAGCAGCAACCCGCCGTCAAGTGCGTCGTAGCAAGGTCCGCCGCGTCGTAGCCAGAAGTGCGTCGTAGCCAAAGTTCTCCGCAGTTAGGTCATGCCTCTCTCCCTTTCCTGAGCGCACCAACCCCCACGCACACACACACGTCCCGTTGACGTCACGGACGCGCTGAGACCTGTCTCGTGCAGGCTCAGACAGGCGGCCGACGGCCCTGGACTCGTCGGGACTCGTTTCGTGCAGGAACAGACAGGCGGGCGACGGTGCCGGACAGATTCATGACTCGTTTCCGCAGCGTTGAAACTCGGAAGAAGCTTGCCGAAGGTTCCATTCTTAACAAAGCCCACCATGAGAAGTCGGTCCCCGAAGAAAATGGAGTGGTCAATGAGATACCTTTGGCTTGTAGTTTTAAGTGCGAAGCACAAACTTCAAGGTGTATCAGTGACAGGTTAACGGAACGCCAAAGAAATATAAAACATAATGCTACAAGTTCGGTATTAGCTAAACACGTGGACTGATGCAGTGGTGTCACGAGGGTCAGCGGCACCCGGGGCAGTAGCTACCGCCACCCCGCTCTCGCGTGGCCCACCGCGACTACCCCCCCCCGCTTTCCCGTGGCCCGCCGCGACTCCCCCGCTCTCGTGGCCCGCCGCGACTGCCTCGAGCCCTGCGCAGGGCGGTCCGCCCCCCCCCTTGTGACGCCACTGGACTGATGCAATAATTGTAGTGCACAATGGTCGGGAACACAAATGGTACACCAAGAGGTTGAAAACATTGAGAGAGTTGTAAGAGGGACAATCCGGATAAAAACAATAGAAAACTGCATTAGTCAGGCCTATTTGCAACTGTAGTTGCTCATTGTTTTGGTTATTCATTTTTCGCGAGTGTTTTTTTTTTCGTGCCCTTGATGGTCGTTCCAGTATACTAGAAGTCGGGTGCGAGGTTTGGGTCAAACGTAGAGATTTATGCCTCCATTATCAATGACTCTTTTCTTTCTTTCATATATCATAGTTGGGTTGGAAATTTTCTTTGTTGCTCGACCTCTTTGATTATTTGTCCTAGAAAGACAGAGAGTGCCACGTCGTCGGGAGATTGAGTCAGCAAGGCAACGCTGGTCTCCTTATCTGCTACACTCGATATGTAAAATATTCGACCTGTAATATTCGGCAGTGAGCTAGGAGGAGACTGGCTCGGCAAGGTCATGTTAGCCTCCTTATTTTTAACACCTACAATCGGGGTAACAGTAAAGCCGAATCGTACTAAAATATGAAGAAGTGTGCCTCCTGGGTCATGCCCGCGGCAAAAGGACAGCAAGGTGTCACGTGACGCCATTACGAGACATTGTAATGTCATCGCACGTGATGCCATTACGTCACGTGATTCTATGGCGTCACATGCCATTGCAATCGCATAGAGCGTCTGCAACACGAGTGTGCAGTTGCTTTGTGTACGCACAGACTGCGGAAAAAGAAAGAGGTGTTTGAAAGGCGCCACCTCGCCGCGGATCCAGTTTTTCAAAGGTTTGCTCTCGTTTCTGAAGAACGCCGTAAGATGGCGCAGCATGACAGGAGCTCGATGAACCGTCCTTATTTGCGCGCACGTTCTCAATACCACGAAGTGCTCTACCGCCCCCTCGCGGGGCCCCAACTAAACAGTGCACGCTCCGTGAGATGCGCGAAGCTCGGAATGAAATTTCTACCCCCTTTATTGCCTCGTTCCGAAACCTCTCACTGCCTAGAGGCCTGTTCACACATGCAGCGGAGCGCTACAAGCGTAGCGCTTATCTCGCGCTAAGCGCGTGCTGACGGGAGCGTTCACCAGCTTTGTATCGCACCGTCAAAACTGTTGCTCATGGCAGACGATAAGTAGCTGACGGCACGTGAGGAGTCGCTACATCAGCGCTTCGCTGCATGTGAGAACCGACCTTAACAAAGCGAACCAAAAATGGTGTGCCTAGAGTTGAGAGGGTTTCCAACTTCTCGTTTGTGGTCACGTGGTTTATGAACCACGTTTGCATTATGAGCTGCTAAGAGGTGACGAAAGAGTTGATTGCCTGCCAGCGCCTCTGCCTCTGCGCTCGCTTTCTTCCTCGACGCTCGACAACGCAACGCATAGGCACTTGCAACCAATCTGTTAAGGAGGCGTGCCCCTTTAAAATGGAAACGCTCTCCATGGTTTGAGTTGGCCCCTCCTTTAAATCCATGCTATCTAACGAAAGATAGAGGGAGAAACAATGGAAGTGAGACCAATAAAGACATGGCTGCACCAATTAACTTTTAAACGACCTGGACGGCTCATTATAGATCATAAATTACACGCGCTTGACCCTGGCCCAACATTCCCCTTTGCCGTGAAATGAAGAATGGTTCTGGGTACGCCGGACCCAAGCACCGGGGCTTGGTTGCGGCTGTGTCCGATGCGTCGTCGAGGTCGCCTTTACCGCGCAGCGCGGGATTAATTGCCGAATGAGCCTCATTAATTTAAAGAACTGCTTGCGAGAGACTGCGCGCACCGCGAAGGGAGTGAACAAAGGTCTTGCGATGAGTTCGTCCAGCGTTCGCAGCAGCTGACCGCTCTCTGAAACTGTAACTGCTATTAAGCGGCAGTAAGTTAACGTGACTTTGGGCGGCCATACTTATGTGGGACGGACCTGAAAAGTGTAGCCATAATTGAGTTTAAATAAACGGGGTAATTACTTTGGTTGATGGAAGCTTCTTATTGAAAATTAACCTAATAAAAAATAAACACTTAGATTTCGATAACTCCAGGCAATGTTTTCCGCTTACAAGATCAACGTTTAAATATTCTTCAATTTGTAGCTATGGTAGCTTTACGATATAGCCTATCTGCAAATACATTCTTTTCAATCAACAGGTATTTAAAGAAACCTGATATTAATTACCTTACAGGTTTGGTTGCTGTTGGACACAAAAACAAATATAGAAGTATATAATGAACATGTCTCCAATAATAAATTGTTGTATTGATGGCGATTACCGCGATTATGATGACAGTGGTACTGACGTCGCTTTATGTTCTCACTGCTGGAAAAAAATCAGCGTTTCACGTCCCATTCTTGTGTGTTTATTTGATGTATAAGTGTCAAAAAACAAAGAAAGAAAAGTATAACATTTATGACAAAACCCTTAGACAGGGGGAAGGAAGGACAACACAAAGCGAAGTCTAAAGCCCTGCTGAAATTTATCGGACAGAAGATCGTAGTTTTAGAGGGTAGAAGTGACCCGTAAACCAAAAGTAAGGAAAAAGGGGAGGTTGAATTTCTCTTCCCCGAACGCACAAGAAAGGAGGACATTGACCAATAGCACCCCGGTACTGTTCTAAAGCAAACAAAGGGGTAGGGGCAGTACTCTTATTCCACCTCGGCGAGGTATTCACACGAGGGAGAAATCCCGGGATTTCTCCCGGCACGCGCGCATCACGAGATGAAAACGCGAGGCTTTTGCACATCGCAAAGCCTGACGTTTTCGTCGCAGGATGCGCGTGCCGTGGAGAAATCCCCGGGATTTCTCCCTCGTGTAAATACCCCTATCATCACAAGAGACAGGGCTGCGGGATGGTGAGAAAAGTACTTTAAAGGAGATGTGTAAATTGAGGGTACTCGGAAACAATCGCGTCTTCTACCTACTTCAAAGACAATGCGCTTTTTAGATTAGAGTACTTAGTTTTTAGCACACATTGCTGTTTGTGTTTCTTAATACTTTAATTTGTGCGTCCTCTGGACACTTACCTTCAACTTCCTTAAACTGTCGTACGAATGCGAAAAACGAGCCTCTTCTAATACCAGACGCGTTTCAGCGCCCACACAGCCAAAAGGAACACGACCCAGATAACGCTCTTTTGTGCGGCGACCAGAATCAAGCAAGGAAGGAATATTTCATTAACTTTACGAACTGTCGAAACGAAGCTGTATTGGTAGTGCAAATAAAGCAAAATAGAAAACGTGCTGAGACGTTTGTTTCGTATTATATGTATATGATCGCTACATTACCCGCTGTGTTTGTTATGAGTAGAACAGTTTTTACGACGATGTGGTTGTACTACACTAACTTCGAGAAGACTTGAGCGCGATTTAATATTTTTGTATAAATGCGTTCATGGTAGCATTGATTGTTCAACCCTCACATCAGCTATTAATATATATGTACCGCTGGTGCTTTTGAGGTCAATCCCACTTTTTCAGTTTAAAAAATCAACGTTTTCCGTCCCATAAACCGCATTCAATATTTTTATAACACGTTCAATACAACCAGCCTCGCCAATTTCAACTCAAGTGTTCAACCGTTTAGGCGCTCAATGGACAATAGTTAACTGTTACCTATTTCCTGTTCCCATAATAGATATTAGCTGTTGCACGTGCCCTAGATTTATTGTGTGTACTCCTCTTGACTGCGTGCTTCATTACTAAGGCTACTCGCCGTTCATCAGATCGGGAAAGAGACAAAATAATGAAATGAATGAATGAATAAAATGAAACCGCACGTTCTCGAGCGCATTTGACTTCACAGGGTGCGGTCCTGACAAAGGCACATTTAAATCCTGCTACGATCAGCACAGCGCAGAGTCAGGCACAGATGGCGATGCACTCCGTTTATGTGGCGAGCATCGAAGCATAATTGCGTTAGCGTCCCACAGCAACACACTTTTGAAGTAAACAGGACACCTAATTAACCCTTGCCACAATCGATTTTAAATAAGAGGAAATCTAATTAACATCGCCGTTCCCCGGGTTAGTTAATTTGATTGTTCTAAAGCATGGAACAATAGTGGAATCCCCAAATTCCAAATATTTCCTCGTCGGCTCGTGTGTTCCTTTCGCCGCTAAATTAAAGAACGAAATTGACATCATTATTAGAGGTTACGTGACCTATAAATCAATTCCGTTTATCCGCTAAAGGTTTTGGAAAAATTGGCTATTCCCAGCGAGAAAATTTATGTCACGTTACTTAACGTCAAGTGATCAGACGTTACGTTACGTTTACACCACTTTATTTCTTTATTTTTTTTAGTTGGGTTTTGGTACGTTTAGCGGAGTAGGATAGTTTAAAGGCTTGTAAACAAATTAAAGTTATCACCCTTTCCATTCTATACTTTATGCGTCCTAGGAATTTAGAGATAAAGGTTGCTGAGTTAAAATAAATTTGGCAGGTTTATAAGAGATAATTTATTGTTGATGGGGCGTATATTTGATCACCCAAATACTTCAAGACCTTCGGTCTGGTTCACTAAACGCTCACCAATTAGAAGTGGGCCAAGGCTACCCGGCTGTCCGAACGTCATTAATAAATTACGCATTGCAGAAAGCTAGAACTACGCGGGAATGTGACGTTAGCGGTGATGATGAAATGCGGTTGTTTGAGCGCACGAACTTAGTGGCATCAAGAAATAGAAAAATAAAAACACAATTTCTCTATAAACTGTCGTTCACCCAAATACTAGTCACCTTACCGAAATTTGAAATGGTAGGTGGCTGTAAGATTTATTTTAGTAAATAAATCTTGTCAGAAAAAAAGAGAACATAATATGTTATTTCTTACTTAGTATTTTGTTATCTGAAATAAATCCTGCAGGCGCCTACAATCTTAAATTTCGTGAAGTATATTACGCTTTTGTCGACGTCGGCTCATATAGGCATTTTATTTTTACTTTTGTGTATTTCGATTCAAGTAATATTATGCGCTAACACTTTCCCATTTCATCACCGCTGCTAGCTGCACATTCTCACGGTGTTTCATCTGTCTGCAGTGGGTAGTTTTTTGTGTCCTTTTTATGCGGGTCAAAAGAACGGGTTTCACTTACTCGATCGAACCCAGTAGTACTATCCCGAATAGTGGGCTAATATTCAGCTACGTCTGCACCTAGCACGCTCGCAGGCGTTGTTACGATGATCACCATCTCATAACGACGCCGAATGCGGCTCCTCGGCCGTGGACACGGCGGTTATGAGAGCCCAAAGCGAAAAGCCTCGATCAGCAGCGGCAAAACTCGACGTTCTGAACTAATTTTTCCAACATCATCGAGAGACATGCCTCTCTGCAGGCAGACACGAAAGGCGGCATCGCTGCCCTTTTGCGGTTTGGTCGTCCACGCAAAGTGCGTAGCGACCTGGTGAAGTTAGCAACATTCCAGGGTTGGTTTGCCCGGTGGCTAAAATCATCTCCAGAATTATTTTCTGGTCCTAACAAAGGCTTCGCGTGAACAAGTTCCCTTTTAAAAAGCTCTGTGTCAACTATTTCTGCTACTTTGTTCAAGGTATAAAGTCACTAGATCCCGGGAAAGTAGCACCAAGCTTTTTGTATCGTAGCCATTTTGGTTCATGAGATGAGCAATTTCTTCTTGACCTCTCCATTCTTGGTGGGCCGATCCAAATTACTGGTGACCGATTGCTTCATAAAGACTTTTCTTAAATACTGAGATGCTGTTATCCACACACTGACGAAACAAGCGCAAATCTTCGCACCGCCACCACATCCGGCGTAGGTGCTTATCGACATTGAAAAATAATGTTACTGACTTAAAAGGCACAGGAACAAGAATACCATTTTAAGATATTTTTGGAAATAAGCATGATTGATAAAATTATCGCATGAACCGTGCCAAAGACGCATATTAGCGCGGCTGGTTCAAAGCGACCCATTGGAAGCTCCTAAAATTTTAACTGACCAAAATAGCGATTGCCATGTTAACTGATACCGGTCAGCCTGATATGTATCTTGGTTTGTTCGTCCGTGTGTTTGTATTTGTTTGTTTCCGGCTAGCGGGCCGTGAAGCCAATGACGCTACTTTCCCAGTGTCCAATGACAGTCCAAGCCACGGTGTAAGATATACTCTTTAGGTAAGGACACTGCTCGACATGGAGTAACCAGATAGAGCCCTCTCACAGCGCATGCGCGCGTCAAACAGCCCGTGGCGAACTAGCGTCGCTAGCTGGCGAAACAACGGAACTGTGCAAAACATTGCGGTGGCTTAGCTCGGCTCTGCCAGGATATACGTAGCGTGAGCTTATGCGCACAAAATGAGAGGCGCTATCAAGCGGCTCTGGTGTAGCGTCAGACAGACTTGGCTACTGTGCAACAGAGGCGGACAGCTGGGCACGCGGCGGCGCCAGTGCGTCTGCCGCGGCTATGACGTCACTCCTCTGGAATGTGCAGACCACTGAGGCGAGCGCGATGGCGGCGGAGCGCGCGGCGGCGGCGGCTCCAGCGCGCCAGCTGTGCGGCGTGTGACGTCACTGCTCTTCGCGCAAGCGCAGACCGACGAGCCGCGCGCGGCGGCGGCGGAGCGCGCGGCGGCGGCGTCTCCGGCGCGCCAGCTGTGCGCCGTCTAACGTCACTGCTCCTCGCGCTTGCGCAGCACGGAGCACGGCTCATTATGCAAGCCACGCGAAACTGCTCAACCTCGGCCAGTGTAGCTCACGCTACAAAACGTAAATAAAATATTCAGTTGCCTTGGCATCATACGAGCACGACCTCATTACTCCAGGATGTCTGACGGCTGCACGAGAGATGCCATAGGAACGATATGTTCTATCTGGGTTTTTTCACAATCGCATCGATTCGACAGCGAGCGGCGCTAGTTCGCCGCTGGCTGTTGGACGCGCGCATGCGCTTGTGAGAGGACTTTCTCTATACTCTGTTTCACCTCATCTTGTACCGCATCGAGGGCTAGAAGCGCGAGCTTATAGCGTTGGCAGCTGCCCTTGGTGCACGAGAGCTTGTGCCGCCAAGATGTGCCCTAGAGCAAGGGGCTCGCGCTTGTAACCTTTCCTGTGGAACAACACAAGGTGAAACAGAGTATAGTCGACAGCGTTTCATTGTTTCTCGCGCCAACGTTCTCACCTAAAGAGTATATATCTTACACCATGGTTCAAGCTAGCAGAGCTTCTATAATGCTCCAGCCAAGAACTGCCACGACAGCACGTGGCTTCTTATTGCACCTTATTCGCACGCGCTCTCGTGCGAAGCATATGCCAAACAAAGCAACGCGCTCGCGCACGTGGTTTTGGGAGCGGTAGAGCACTGAGGAAGCTGCGCCAGCCTTGAATAAGCAACAGAAGATAGTGGACGCCGGGAGAGGTAAATATAGTCCATCTCAAAAATGTCTGCAGCAAGAGCAATGCAAAGGCGCGTGAGCCTAGCTCGGCAGAATGATTTTGTTTCTACGTGAATGCTTCCATAGCAGTCACTTTCCAAAGCCAGGCGCTCGTGCCCAAACCCTTCTCTGCACTGCAGATGTTTAGGATACGGAGTATAGCTGCCGTAATTTCATCCTCACGCCATTGCACAATTCAAATCTGGGCATATGGCCGCCGCCATGTCTCTGCTCGTGCTGGCAAGTGCGTGAATTTACAAGCGTGCCAGTGCTACATTCATGCGCACGCTGCACGTGCTTGCACTATGGCGCACCAGTGAGACGCCATGCTTGCAGTTTTCTATTGGCGACGTGGGTGATCGAAAGCATCGCTGTGGTTGGCCCCCTACGATTGGCCGAATGGTGACTATGACTTCAGCAAGGGACTTTTTCTCGACGGACATAGACGGAATATAAGAACTTCAATTTTTACGGTGTTGGCAGTGTTTGTTTCAGAGCGCTGTAATCTCGACCTTCCACTATACTAATTACAAGCACCCTCCAACTTGTTGGTCGTAAGCTAATGACGTCACCAGAGCTAACCATACGAGGGCGCCACCATAACATCTCGCCGCTAATAGACCTTTTGCAAAATTACCCAAGAACGAAGGATCATGCCATGAGTGTTGTTAGACGAGCTGCACGTGCGGACGTTTCTATAGACGCTTTACACACGCGCCGGATTACAGCCGCCATAGCCGACCTTCTCTTGTCTTGCCGAGATACCGAGCCACTGGAACGGGCGTTGACGAGCCTCCAGAAACGCCTATGGGGAGGAGAGGTAGGCAATAAAATCTAAAATGGCAATAACCTGGCCTGCAATGGTAATGATGAAGTGAAGTGAACGGAATAATAGGAAACAAAAACTGAAGGTCGGTTATGGCGGCGCCCATGCACAGCTGCCGCAAAGCGTCTATACTCTATTTCATCTTAGGATGTACCGCAGGAAAGGCTACAAGCGTGAGCTCCTTGCTCCGGGGCACATCTCGGTGGCACAAGCTCTCGTGCATTAGGGGCAGCTGCCAACGCTATGAGCTCGCGCTTCTAGCCTTCGCTGCGGTACAACATAAGGTGAAACAGAGTATAGTAGTAACAATTCTAAAGCAAAAGCCAAAAACAAATGGTATCATGCACGCGCGTTCATAAGCACTTTATTTTGGTTATTTACTTTTAATGCTTTAAACGGGCAAGACTAGCGTATGCGGCATGTAGACTTCCATACCCGGCATTCTCACACTGAAATAATAAAACAAGGCTTGAGATGTAAGTAAAATCCAAGGTCACATCCAAGGAAAATATGTCTACCGGATTCTTAATCGTTTATGCATAATAAACCACAAAGGCATTTATTCTTAAGTACTACGGCGAAAGATTGCGTCTGCATTTTACAAACCATGTTCAAAATTTGTGTTTTTGGTCTGTTCAAAACCACCATATGCGACACCTTTGGGCAGCATGAGCAAAAAACCGTCATGGTAGGCACGTAAAAAGAAGTCATTCAATGTTATTTAATATTCAAATATTAAATTGGGAGCGATAAATACCTTCAGCTATTTCTCTGGTTTTTGTATTGGTTGTACGCTTCTAGTGCATCACTTCATTGCGATTTATTTTCGGTTTCAAACACATACTGGTTTTCATGCCGTTTGGTAACCATAGCAACCATGCAGCTCGTCATGCTGCTGCGTCGCATTCATTGTAAACTGCCGCTGTACAATCGGATTGTGCATTGTAATTACAATAAAACACAAATTTAAGCAGTAAAAATTATGGACCCGAGGGGATTTGAGCACAGAACTTCGCGAAGTCAGTACCAACAAAAGGTTGCACGCGCTTGACCATTCGACTATCAGAAGAGTATTTATTTTTTATTGCCGATTTTTATATTGAGCACAAACTCAACAATCAATGATAATTACGATGATAAAAACACGTGCACAACACAAAGGGCTCGAGCATGAATGTTAAAATTCTCTCAACTTCTCTAGAGCGTCCAACACTGGCACCCAGTCGGGCGGACACTCTAACGTGGCGTACACAGATTTCAGGCGGCGAACAGATTCCGTAAAATACAATCGAACGGGCCGCACGTCCACAGCAGCATGCCTTACAGCCATTCTACTGCACCATATTGCATGCAGGCCCAGAAGCATAAAAAGGTCAACCGGAATTTCACAGTCTTTGTGGACAGGGAGGAACCTGATACCATGCGGTGTTAAAGTAAAATCTTTTTTAATAGTTCTCTGGGGAACATCCCAAGAAAGAAAGGCGTCCCAGCAGTCTAAAAATACATGTTCCGTAGTTTCGGGCTTTTTGCACGGCAGACAGTCAACGCCCCAAGGGACAAACAGTTTCTTCTCATGGAGCCAAGTTTTTACTGGAGAGTGTTTGTGTGTAACCTGAAGAAGAATGTTTTAACAGAAGGTGGGATTGACATTTTCTTAACTCTAGATAACATGTTCTGCCCTGGGCCGACAAGAAACATAGAACGGTAGACAGGTACGGGAAAGACAGGCATTTATAATATGTCGCGTAAGGCGTTTTCGGGTGACACCCGACAAGTATTCGAAAGAGAACCGTACAGTCAAAAACCGGCAAGCGTCAATCACCTCGCGAAAAAACTACCAATTCGCCTTTGCTTTTTGTAACACGTAGAAACAACGAACGAAGGAATTTCCTCCCCAAGTCTAGTTTGAATGACAGCACGAAGAAACGGATTAGTTTGCTCTCTAAAAAACAAAAACCGCGATACAACTTGCTCTACAAATATATGTGATAGGGACAGCCCGCCTCTCTTGACGCGGCGAAACAGATTATCGCGAAAACTCTTTCCCACCCAGACCGCCAAATAAATACAGCAAAAACACGGTGTAATTTTTGAACATTTACTCTAGCGCAAGCCGAAAACTGAAAGTACATTACATACCAAAATTTTGCAATTAAAAAAATGTTGCAGACAGTGGCACGCGTAAAAGTTGACATATCCCACCCACCCTATTTACCCGCTTTCTCTAGCGTCTCTTGAATTACCGTCGACCAGTATTAATTCGATCGTTTATAATGCTGCAGTGGAACACCAAGATACTTTGTTGGCGTTGACATAAAACAGATATCTTCAGACTTCGGGCTTCGTGACCCATGTCCCATGCCAGAGGCCGCAGCATTTCTGCCAATTAACGGCAGCGCCGGTTAACTCGCAATAGTACTTTACTTCACGCACCGCTTCGACAATACTTTTCTTAACTTTGCAAAAAAACGGCAACGTCATCGGCATAAGCTAGAAGTTTTACTTCTGTTTTGGAGGCAAAATTCATTTATAAGTCTATTTTTAATTATTTGTCTACAAAAGGACTCGAGAAATATACTGAATAGCAACGGGGACTGTGGGCAGCCTTGCCTGACAAATGCCTCTACACTAATACGCTTTGTAAGCTTCCCGTTAATTATCAGCTGGGTAGTATATCCTGTATATGCCAAGCGAACGAAATTCAATTTTATTTTGCCTGCTCTAACGTGATGTAATATTTTATACAATACCCTGTGCTGTACACGATCAAAGGCCTTGTCTAGGTCGATGTGAATCATGGCGGCTTGATGTAGCTCCTCGTTACATACCTCTAATATACTTCGCGCAATGTGAACATTTGTTAGAATTGAACGACCTTTGATGCCACATGTCTGATGCTCACCCACAATCTTCCAAATAACCTTCTGCGGCCACAGGGCTAAAACTTTCATTCGAACCTTGTAATCAACATTACCAAGGGCTATTGGCCTGTAATGTTTTACATTTTTTATTTTTTTTCATCTTCAACTTTGGGTATGAGAACAGTGTGTGTGTTTAAGAAAGACGGTGGTACCGTATTACTGTCACATGCCTCAATTATTACAGCATGGAGATGGCATGAAATGACGTCTCTGTACTTTTTATAAAAAGCCGCCGTCAGACCGTTGGGCCCAGGAGACTTTTTTGGCGGAAGGTCATCGATTGCACGCGCGATTTCGTCCACACTTATCAGAGTTTCCAGCCATTTCTTTATCTCATCACTTAGACGAGGCGTCGCCGCCAGATAATCTTCAAGCTGCGAGTCACTGCCGTGCTCCCGTCGCCGAAACAAACTGCTATAATATTCGATAAAAAAACGTTTCAATAACTGCAGGGCGACTACTCGACAGGCCATTGTATTCTATCTTTGTGATCCTTTTTTTTTGCATATTTGGCTTTTGCGATTAGTGCTTGTTTGGTTGGCTGTTCACCCAGAGTGTATTAATGCGAATAGCATTTTAATGCGAATAGCATTCTTTGGATACTTCACGCACTTTTCGTCTATGTATCTATCTGGCTATCTAACCTCTTACGCCGCGGGTCAATAAATAAATAAAAAAGACCGGCGCCGGCTGGGATTCGAACCGTTGACCCTTTGATCAGCAGGCAGACGCGCTAACCACAGAGCTATGAAGGCAGTCATTCAACGCACTCTAAACGGTTGTTTATATCTTTACCATAGGACGCGCTTTACAGCGCTGTCACAGCTACCGGTGCGCGCGCGTTCCATGCACGAGGGCTCATTCCGCTCTCGTGAGGCTGAGCACGGCCGCTAGCTCACCCTTTCCCGCGCTCGGGAGAGGGTGATGTAGCGGCCGTGCTCAGCCTCACGAGAGCGGAATGAGCCCTCGTGCATGGAACGCGCGCGCACCGGTGGCTGTGACAGCGCTGTAAAGCGCGTCCTATGGTAAAGATATAAACAACCGTTTAGAGTACCGTTGGTTGAGACTAGCTGAGACGCCAGAAAGTCTGGTCGGTACCATTTTGAGTGTTTGTGCGTATGGCGCGTGCTTTGCTCGCCTTCCTAAGTGACACAAACGCACGTGCTGGGCTGCGGAGATCGTGCGCAGGGCTGTGAAAGTGTCAACAAATTTAGAATCGCCTCAAGAGTGGGCTGGCGTATCTAGAGTGTGCCGGCCACCTGACGAACGCGCATAACTCCGCACCGTTTGATGCTATTCGCATTAACGTAGATAATCATTCCCAAAGGATGGGTTCTGCTGATTTTTCTCCGCCCGAGCTCTTACGAGTGCTCCTTTGTATTTTTCTGTTTCAAATTCAGCTATTTTTTGTTTCACATAACTCAGCTGATCTGTAAATTGTCCGGGGTGTTCTTCTGATTTTCTCAAGTACGCGAGCGTACTAGCACGTTCTATAGCAGTCAGCTTAACCTCGCGTTTAAACCATTCCCACCTCGTACTAGGGTTCTCTCTACCGTCATGCATCCTAACTAATGATGCATATATAGACTCATTAAACACGTCATCCTTAAGCAGGCTGTTATTAAGTTTCCACAATCCCCATTGAAAGCCGGTGTTTTTCTGTTTTCCCCCGACAAAGAAAGAAACCAACGCATTGTCGGAGAAATAAACGGGTGACACACTGTAGTCATCGAAACCAGTTAAAAGTTCAATCGACAGGTACGCTCTGTCGAGACAGGCATGACTTGTGCCTTGAAAATGCGTGTACAGCAACGCCAGGTCATTTCTTTGGTAATTTGCAATATCATATAAAGTGAATTCGGTAATGATTTCATTCAAAATACCCGTGCTAATATCACGTTGCCGTGTTTTACAAGAGCAATCTCTTACGTCACAAACGCAATTGAAATTTCCCAACATAATGATTTGCCTTTGGCGGTCTAGATAAGCATAAATCCTTTCAAAAAATATGTTCCCACGATTAACATCGTTTGGCGCGTACAAATTTATTATTCTTTATTCAACATTGCTCAATCTGCAATCACAAATAACAAATCTGCCCTTGCTATCAACAGCGAGGGAGAGGTCGCGCGCGTTTAAAGACTTCTTCAAAAACAACATACATCCTCCGGACAGTCCGTTGGCACGAGATACGCAAACCTCGAACTAATGTAAAAAAGGGGCAAGCGGGGAAGCGCTGGCACCTTTTTTGCTTCGCTTTCAACCTATGTCTCCTGAATCGCGAGGACGTCTATGCCATTATCGATTAGCAGCCTTCTAACCTGGTACTGTTTGCGACGCGAGGCAAACCCGCGAACATTTAACGTCGCTACTTTGAGATTGTCGATAAGGCTAGACGTCCTCGCGTGTCCGTGACTTGCTTGGGAGCCGTATCCTCACCAGGAGCTGGCTGGGGAAGCTTCAACCGGCCTCTTTGTCCGGTTCCCTGGGTTCGGGTGCAGGTTTTGGAGAGGGTCAAAGCGGCACCGCCTTCACCGGTGCCTCCGCCAGGGTCGGTCTGCCGTCAACTCGCTTAGAGTCCGGGTCTTCAAGGTGCGGGCGTTTCGTAGCCAGCCCTCTGGCGTCGACCATGAGAACCTCGTTAACCGGTGGAACCACAATGTTTAACTGAGGCCCTTCATTCTTCAACGTCGGCGGTTCATTTCCTGTCGCCGTCTCGTCTTTATTGGTCGGCGCCTCTTCCCTGGTTCCCGTGGATGCGTCGACCGATGAAGCAGCGACCATCTTCAGCGGGTGCTCAGACGCGTCCCGGTCGACCTCCGTGCCTGTGCTTTCCGGTGACTCGGTGGCGGGGGCCGTCCCTGCTAGTGATTCCTGCGCGTCCGCTTCATTCATGGCATGCTCGGCGTTGGCGTCTTGCCCACCCGAACATGTGGCCGTTGCATAGGTCTTGATGCAGTGATCCGCGTCATGGCCGAACCGATGGCAGGTTGCGCACTTCGGTACAGGGCAGTCCCGGCGGATGTGCCCGGTCCGCTGAGAGCGCAGGCAAAGCGGGGGTCCGCCAGGCGCCACGACGAGAGCCGGTCCTCCGGCTATAGGCAGCTGGTGGGGCAGGCCTTCCAACCCTATCCCTGGCTTGAGTCGGATAATAGCCGTGCGTGTCATCGACCCGCAGCCCATGACTCCTTCAACCCGCCACTTCTCAGTTAATACGTCAATCACCTGGCCATACAGGTGCAAGTGCCACCCTCACCTCGTCATCGGGAACGTAATGAAGCAGCCAACGAATCTTGACTCGGACGTCCCTGTCTGCCGGGTCCACGGCGACGCATCGCCGTCCTTTGACAACGAGGTCGCCCGCAGCGATGATTTTCCGCTTACTCTCGGGTGACCTGAAGATCACAGCCCAGACGTTATTCATCTGGTATGCCCCTAAGGTAAGAACCTCGGGGAGCAGTGCCAGTTGATTCAGGGTGTCGCGGAAGTCCTCCACACGGTACGTGCGTCCCTGTGCATCGGCGTGAAGAAACACGGTGTTGAGCACCGTAGGTCCAGTTGGCAGAGGCGGCAAAATTATCTGATACTCCGAAGACGCAGAGTCATTCATGTCACCGCGGCCCGACTGGGCCTCTATCGCTGCTCCGGAAGAGCCTGTTATCCCACGCCCGCACTCGATGAAAGCCAGAAGTGGAATGACTATCAGAGGAGTTTTGTATCTATCGTTTTGTCTTGACATTATCTCGGCACAAACGCTACAGCTGTGACGAGGAGGCTGGAGACGAAGCTGCTAGTTAGCAGGTTGAAGGGTTCCAGCCCCTGAAACTTGGTGCAAGCAGTACGGCAATACCATAATATAAATAGGCATATTATACCCACAAACAAACATACATACATAGATATAGATATTCAGCTTTACAGATAAATGCTAGAATGTGAAAAAAAAATTGTCAAAATTACAATGTAAAAATAAAAATAAGATATATCAAAAACAAATCTTATAAAAAAATGCGCTTGGAATCCACAGTAATAAGATAGTATAGATATGATAATGTAAACAATAAGCAAAATAAAACGCGATCAAATACTTGCTGGTTGCAATACGCAGCAGATATCACACTTATAGAAGTGACTGCCAATTTACTGCTCGACTATCAGGACATCATTTTTGGGACGTTTATTTTTGCGAGGCTAGCCGCATGATATTCTAGCTTTTCCACGACCGGATTTATGGTCATGACTCATGAGTTTTTCATTCATTTTACATTAACAAGATTTTCCTCAGCAGTAACTTGACATGCCGCTCCTGAAGTACGCAAAGGCGATTCAGTTCTCTTATATTTCCAGCCTTCTCGTCCTCGCTCTGCGACCGGATCAGCCATTGTCTGATATAAGCGAGAATGTCTTCGCTGCTTGTAATTTTACTATCGTACCAGGATGCGGCTCGACCGATCGAAGTTGCAAACGAGTATTTAAAACCTCTTCTGTACCTCGACATATGACATAGACGACGCTAGAGCTCTATTAGGTCGGCCATCTAAAAATTATCGCTAAAGTTGAAGCCTGGGCGAGTTGGTATGCCATACCTAAAAGGTTAAAACGGCGCAAAAAACAACAGACAAGGTAAAGGAGGACACAAACGGCGCTCTGTATGTGTCCTCCTTTACCCTGTCTGTTGTTTTTAGCCCTGTTTTACCCTTTTAACATTATCATTGAGTAATATCAGACATTAGATGCCATTCATTGACTTGCGTGAGTGATACCATTATGGCGCCGCTTTTGGAGTGATTTCTGACTCTATGGTTTCGCCCATCAATTTGCAGATAACAAATTTTCTCTAATGATTATTTACCATGATGTATTTGTAAATACGTCATGGTACAAAACGAATGAACGTGGCTTATATAATAAAGAACAAACTTTCCAAATATGCACATAACTCAAACTTTTTTTTACGCTTCAAAATTATTTCATTTTTATTTATATACCTTAAGAACGGCTTGTAACGGTATTTCTGGTAGTATGTCGGGTTAAACAAGACGAAACAAAAAAGGACAGGTGAGAGTTACTTTTTTTGTGGAATCGGCTGGAACGCTATGCTCCTTTTCACCTCAAGAACCGTAGTAAAAAAGTTCGGCTCTTCGCGGAGCACTACTAATTTCTCCCTTTATGAAGGTAATTAATATATTTTAGTGCGCTTTCAATTATATATTTGTAATAGACAGGTATATAAGTAGATAGTTTATTTCAGTGTCTGTCAACAGCCGAGAGGCCTACAGGACAGTACACTTTCTCAAATAAAACACAGTCGCTGTCGTTGCGAAATGCAGAGTAAAAACGAAATAAGATAAATGCCCGAATGAAAAATCCATCAATGTAACCCTGTTTGGCAGTCAATGTTTTCTAGTGGACCGTTGACTTTTGCCTGACTGTACGTCAAGCATGTCTGATTTGCAAACAAGCTACTCTGACTGACAGTCAAACTCCAGTCAGACTCCGCTTGTCGGCTTTCTGATGGTATCCTGGTGGCAGTCGGCCGCCGCGAAATGCCGTCAAGATGTCTTGGTGGCGATTCTGATTGTACATCGATTGTCTCTGACTGTACGTCAAAAAGCTTTGACGTCCAGACAGACGTACGGTCAAAAAACGTAAATTTCGTTCGAATACCACTATTTCGTCAAATCTATGAATACGAAAAATAATCTATGCACGAGAAAACAATTTCGGGACGTGAGCCCATGAAACCGCTGATGTTAGAGATATGACGAGCAGGGCACCCGACAACCCTGATCAGAAGCCCGCCGAAACGCCGGACACCTTGCCGAACACGCCACTTTCTTCTTTCGCTTCGCCCATAGAGGCTTCGCCGAGCTTCGCGAACGATCGCTCTCGACTCGTATTGTTTGCCCGCTTGCTCCAACCTGTCGATCCTGCCCGGGCTGTACAATGTGTTATGTTTTAGTAGAATTTCTCCTCGACAAGATCCAGTCTGTCGTGAGTTCCGACTATGTAAGGAGCTTTAGCGGTGTAGTTGAAGACGACAAGGTGTACCAGGTCTACTGGGCCGGAGACGCGCGAACAAAAGGAGGGTTCTACGACGCGAAAGTACTGTAAATGGCAGGTGAGTAGAACTGAAGTACGGCGATTGATGTACGAGTGCTTTGCATAACATGCTGAAGGCTAAACTGCATATGGAGCCGAAGCATTGTTTAGAGCGCAGCACTCATTGTCGGAACCTGGCGCTGCAATACTGAAATGCTCTTGACTCGGTCCGAGAGGTTTAGGCTAGAAAGGTTATACCTTTCTCTCTGGTGTGGGCTATAGACCTATTGCTGTCTTACCCAAGCATCAAGGAGAATGCAGGGATTGGTGTTCCACGCGCCGCACGTGCTGGCCTCAGCAGTAGTAAATTTTCTAAAGCAAAAACATAAAACAAATGGCATCTTGCACGCGCGTTCGTCAATGCTTTATTTTGGTTATTTACTTCGAATCTTTTATACAGGAAAGGCGTGCGCGTGTGGCGCGTGGAACACCAATCCCTGCATTCTCCTTGATGCTTGGGTAAGACAGCAAATGGTCTATTGGCCTTACTGCTGTGTCGCAGCTCATTATTATTGTTTCATGAAGACCGCAGGCAAAAAGCATCCTCGAGCGTAGTTCAGATATGTTGCTGCTCGCGTTCGTCCGTGGAAGCCAGGGCTGTCCGTCGTAGCATGCATGCTTGCTCTCTAGCTTCAAGGGAGTCGCATACGTTTTGTGAATTAAAATGTATACGGTCGAACCAAGCCCCAAGCCAACATGCCTATATATATATATATATATATATATATATATATATATATATATATATATATATATATATATATATGTGTGTGTGTGTGTGTGTGTGTGTGTGTGTGTGTGTGTGTAGTAAAGTACTACCGAATCGCCGGTGTGGCGATATGTTCTACTAGGAACTGAAGAGCCAGGACAATAAACGTCTTTACTTCATGATGGCGGATCCCGAACAGCGCCGCTCGCGCACTCGGCTCCAGAAGAGTGTGCGTTGTCGTCGTCGTCTGGGCTCAGTTCCCATCATATCTTCCCCCTTAAAAAGAAGACTGGAAGGGCTGAACCTGTTTCCTATCTCGAGTCGAGCGCCGTGGAAGTGGCACAGGAGTTGAGAGGGACTGGTTCTGGTTTGTTGAGGAACTTTTAGATGGACTTGGGTTTGCGGGACTTGAATCAGCGGAATTCTGGCCCGGCAACGGGTCCAGGCTTCGTTCAGCTAGAGGTCCGTCGCAGGGAACCTTGCCCTCTGATGATGTAGGTGTGAGTGGCGCCTCTGGGTCAGTCCAATCGGGAAACCCAAGTGGGTCTTCTGTGCGCCGCTGGCGAACTTGGTCAAGATGGCGACGCACCAGGTCCGTATTGGCTTGTATCGTCACCATGCGTGAGCCTTCCGCGCTCTTGACGATTCCCGGCAGCCACTTTGGGCCCTTACCAAAGTTTCGGAAGAATATCTTTCTGCCCGGTTTAAAAAATGGCGGAGTGGGCTGACTCCCGCCCTGTGCAGTCAGCTCTGACCTCTTGTCCGGAAAGCACGTGTCCAAACGTGACCGGATCTGGTATCCCAAAAGTAACTGGGATGGAGACTTCCCCGAAGCCACAGGCGTGCGCCGATAATTGAGAAGCAGTCGGCACAACTTGACGTCTAGTGTGGACCCGCTTGTCTTCTTCAAGGCATCCTTAACCGTACGTACGGCCCGTTCGGCGAGGCCGTTCGATTGTGGATGATAGGGGGCCGTGCGGTAGTGCTCCACGTGGTTCCTCTTTAGGAACTGAGAGAACTCTTCACTTGTAAATGGTGTACCATTATCCGTGACGACAGTCCGTGGAATTCCAAAGCGGCTGAACAGCTCCCGAAGTTGTCGGATTGTGGAATCCGACGTTGCATGATTGGTAGCTGTAGCTTCAATCCACTTCGAGTATGCGTCGATGACAATCAGGATCATCTTTCCGTCGACGGGCCCGGCATAATCCAAGTGTAACCTCGACCAGGGTTCACCGGTCACCGGCCAGTCGACAGGTTTCTGTGCTGCTGGCATAGAAGCCGCTTGAATACATGTCTCACATCTCTGGGTAAGGTCTACGATAGCCGAGTCCAATGAGGGCCACCAGAACCTTGAGCGAGCAACTGCCTTCATGGCCGACGCACCTTGGTGGGTCTCGTGGAGGAGCTTGAGGACAGCTTCGCGAGCCTTTTTGGAACGACGACTCGGTTTCCCAGTACAGCAGGCTGTGATGCACCGAAAGCTCGTCTTTCCTGCTCCAAAAAGGTCGAAGCCCCTCTTGCTCCATCAATAGCTTCCGCGGCCATCCGCGCTGTACATAAGTGATGACGCTACGCAACGTCTTGTCTTCCGCGGTCATCTGTGCCATCTGTTTCGCTGACACCAAGCCGTTGTCCAGCTCCTCCAAGGAAGCAATTATTTCAGGAAGATCCTCCTCTTGTAGTTCCTGCGAATCCGCTTGAAGGGAAGTCTACTCATGGCATCGGCATTGGCGTTACTTGTCCCTGGCCGGTACTCGATGCGATAGCTGTATCCACCCAGGATGATGGCCCACCGTTGAATTCTAGCCGCAGCCATCGTCGGCACGGCCTTGTCATGATGGAAGAGACCTACCAAGGGCTTGTGATCTGTAACCAGAGTGAACTCCCTACCCAACAAGTAGTCCCTAAACTTCGTGACAGCGAACACCAATGCCAAGGCTTCTCGTTCCAGTTGGGAGTAGTTCTTCTCAGCACTCGTCAGTGTCCGAGAACGAAAACCGACAGGCTTCACTTCGCTTCCACAACGGTGGGACAGGACGGCGCCAATTCCATGTGGTGAAGCGTCACATTCAAGAAGCAAGGGCTTCGTAGGGTCATAGTGAGCTAACATATGTTGGACTCACTTAGGATCGTTTTTGCTCGTTGAAACGCCCTGTCTTCATCTTTTCCCCAATGCCATTTTACTCCCTTCTGTAACAGTGTGTACAAGGGGGACAACAATGTTGCCATGTTTTGCACGAACCGGTTATAATAAGTTATGAGGCCCAGGAACGAGCGAAGCTCGCTGACGTTCGTTGGTGCTCGGGCATGCTGGAGGGCCTCCAGGTTCTTGCCGGTTGGATGCAGCCCTTTTGTGTCAATCCTGTGTCCGAGGTAGATAACTTCTGCTTTCCGGAAGCAACATTTCTCCTTGTTGAGCTTGACTCCGTTATCACGGAGCACTTGCAGTACCTGACGTAGCCTTTCACCGTTGTCCCCGTTCTTTTCCGCTACCAGGACATCATCCAGGTACACTTGAACTCCAGAAATGCCTTGTAACAAGGTCTCCATTCTCCTCTGGAAGATTGAAGGGGCCGATGCAACACCAAAAGGTAGCCGGTTGTAGCAATATAGGCCCTTGTGCGTGTTGATCACCGTCAACTTCTTGGACTCCTCGTCTAATGGAACTTGGTTATAGGCTTCCCGAAGGTCCAGCGTACTGAAAAGGTCACCGCCATTCAGTGATGCGAAAATGTCCTCAATCAGTGGTAACGGGTACTGCTCCGTCGGACAAGCCTTGTTCAAGGTGAGTTTAAAATCCCCGCAGAGCCTGATACAGCCGTTTTGCTTTACGACCGGCACGACTGGGGTTGCCCATTCAGAATGGGTAACAGGAGAGAGGATACCGTTCTCCACCAGGCGGTCGATCTCGTCGGTAACCTTCTGTCGTAGCCCGTACGCCACAGGTCTGGCCTTCCAGAACTTTGGTGTTGCTCCTGGGCTCACGTGCAAATGTACTTCCGGTCCTTTGATTAGACCCAAACCCGGTTGAAAAAGTTCTTGGTATTCTGCTAATACCTGATCCAAGTCTCCATGTTGTTCAGTCTTCAAGGACAACAGCTGAGTTGGAAGAAGGCTGAAGGCTTGAATCACGTCGCGGCCAACCAGACTTGGTCCGTTGCATCCCAAAACTGTTAACTCGGCTTTTACTTGACGTCCTTCATAACTGACCGTCAAGCTCAACTTTCCGATGATTGGCACCCTACCGAGGTAGCATGACAGACTTAACGTGGTTTCTTGCAACCGAGGCCACCTTGCTTTGTTTTCTTCATATACTCTTTTGGAATGACGCAGACCGGGGAGCCGGTGTCCAGTTCCATGAGTAGGTCAACACTCCCCCACGTGAACAACCGTCGGACTGGCGCAATCAGGTTCAACGTGTCCTCTCGCTGCGGTCGTGGAAAAAGGCTGTCAATACCGCAGTCGTCATCAGACTCTGTTCCAGCAAAGGCGTTGGCCCCTCCACGCGACGTAGTCTCGCGTGAAGTGCAGCGCTGGGCAACATGTCCAATCTTCCCACAGCGAAAACAAGTCTTCTTCCGAAACCCGCAGTCCTTGGGGAGGTGTGAAGTTCTCCCGCAACGGTAGCAGGCCTCCGATGCTATCACCTTCTCTTGGATCTTGCCAGGAGTTCGGGTTTGAGAGGTCTTGCTCCCTCTCGCGGTTATCTTCTGGAGTTCTCCCTCTGGCTTCACCATTTGCGTGGCATCTTTTGTCGCTGCTTCTGCAGCAACTGCCATGTCCACCGCCGACTCCAGCGTCAGGTCCCGGCGTGCCAAGAGAGTCTGCTGTAGCTTCTCGTTACGCAGCCCACAAACTAGCCGGTCCCGTAGCATGCGGTCGAGCATCGACCCAAAGTTGCACTTATCCGCGATGCGCCGCAGCTCCACCAGGAAATCGTGAACTGTCTCGTTCTCTCCTTGTCGGCGGCTGAAGAAACGGAAGCTCTCCGCTATCTCATTAGGCTTCGGCGTGAAGTAGTTATCAAGGTGCTTGACAGTTTCGTCGTAGCTCAGCTCGGATACTTGTAATGGCGCGCAACTTGCCGACAACACGCGAATAGCTTTGGTTCCTAACGCAGAAACTAGAAGCGCACGCTTCTGAGGCGCCGACGTGATCTCATTCCCCTCGAAGTAGGCTTCGACTCTAATGAAATAAGAGTCCCACCTGTCTGTAGCCTCGTTGAAGGGCGGAACGTTGTACGCCATCCTTGCTGCGCTGACCGGTGGTGACCCGCCGATCAGGGGACCGTTTCCAGCGTGGGCGTCCGTGTTCCTCGTCGCCAATGTAGTAAAGTGCTACCGAATCGCCGGTGTGGCGATATGTTCTACTAAGAACTGAGGAGCCAGGACAATAAACGTCTTTACTTCATGATGGCGGATCCCGAACAGCGCCGCTCGCGCACTCGGCTCCAGAAGAGTGTGCGTTGTCGTCGTCGTCTGGGCTCAGTTCCCATCAATATATATACGGCACAAGTGATGAGCGAAAATGTAACAGTAATCAAGCAAAAAACAATTGAATATATCTCGATAACATACTCTGACTGTCTACAAGTATACACAGACGGGTCAGTTAATCGTACCAGAAGAAGCGGCACTTCCGCTTTCTATGTGCCTAGTTTACAACTTGAATGGAGTGGACGACTCGATAAGATGGTATCGTCAACAATAGCTGAAATGTATGCGATTGTAGAAGCTCTAAGTATGATAAGTAAGCTCACACCACAAAATGTGGTTATACTAACAGACTCTCGTGCTGCCCTCCAACAGCTACAAAGACCCCAAGAAACGTCGAAAGCAGCAACGGCAGCTAAATTAGCTACAAAGACACTGGAAGCGAACGGTTTCAAAATTTACTATCAGTGGGTACCGGCACACATCGGGCTACGAGGCAACGAAAAAGCGGATCAACTTGCTTGCGCCGCTCACAATTTACCCGCTAGCATTAGGACCCCAGAAGATACAAGAAATTTCTACAAAACAATATACGACCATATATGCTCGTTATCCATAGGCCACTCCTCTCCGGTTCAGCCGTGCTTAACCCGAAATCTCCGCCGCGCAGACGCCACTCTGCTTTTCCGTTTACGTACAGGGAGTGCACGTACAGGCCAACTGCTGCACCGCTGGAAAAAGCGAGATACCGATACCTGCAGCAAATGTGGAGTAACCGAAGACCTCAATCACATGCTTGACGATTGTCAAAAGTTTGAAGAGGAAAGGAAAACATTCTCGGCTGAGTTGAGAAAGCACAAATTTGTGATACATGACACAGCACAACTTATATTTCCTTCTGGTACTCGTGCTACGAGAAAATTACTTCAGAGATTATTTTTGAATTTCCTGCGAGCCACTGGCCTACACACTCAACTGTAAAGGGCTCATATACTACAAACGTGACAAAGACAGCACTGGAAATTTCTGACCACTAACTTTAATACCTCCTCTAATCTGTTCATATCTATCCTCTTTCTTTTTATCTTCTCATTAATTTAATTTTATATTTTTCCTTTCGCGCGTGGGACAATGTCGGCCTAGTGGCAAGACTAACTCCAGCCGGATTTCCGATTGTTTTAATAAAACGATTCATCTCTCTCTCTGTCTGGCACACGTATAATGCTTTGGCAATGCAAAGTCAATCAAAAATGTCCTCCTCCAATTTTTTTTAATTTTATGTCTCTTGCAATCGTATCATGGAACACTTAACGTGTATCTGTATAGAAAGTTTACAGATATTTATGTGTTTTCCCAGATAGGACTCTGAAACACAGCGACGATAATAACTCATCGCAGACAGGTGTACCGCGTACGAAATTGCGTAAACATGTCATGTCACTTGCCAGCCTCCTGTCATGAAGAGTATGCCAATGACTTCCAAAACAGAGCGGTAGCTATAAAAACGGCGGTGGCCAATGTATCTATCGTACACAATACAAAGAAACTTCTGCCGGAAATTTTCAATTTTATTGCTACGAGACAAAGACAGAGTTCCAAATTACGGATGCATACTCTAAACGCTGCCGGACAAGTGAACAACAAAGAGAGCGAATGCAGTGTGGTTTGCGAAACCTTCCTATTATCCGCGACACAGCAAGGCATCGTTGTGCTTGACTCGATATGTTGAACACATGCTGGTGAAACACCAGCACTGGATTCCCGTTGAAAACTAAGGTCCCGTGCAAGAGATACGCGCTGTATCTGACTGCCAGAGAGAATACAGTTCAACACGATGCACTCGTGTCTCCTGCTAACTGACGTTACTGAAGTTTTCTTGAGATTTAGCTGTAGTCCATTTGGTTTGCACCATTGCTCAACAGAACATACTTCATTTTGCAACAGAAAGCAGTACTGCACATTCTCAACCTTTCTGAAAAATTTCAAGTCATCGGCGTACACTACCGCTTTCGAGTTGTGCACCTGCGACAGCATGTAATAAATGAACACTAAAAACAACAACGGCCCAAGGTTGGAGTCCTGGGGCACAACTGACAATGACACGAACGGCTGAGACATACAATCTGAAAAACTATCTCGATCCTGGCGATGTCCCAAGTAACTTCCAAACCATGAATAGTAAGTCGTGCATAAGGCAGACTTATTCAATTTGGACAAAAGTAGTTATGTGAAACCTTGTCAAAAGCCTTTGACATATAAAGAAAAACAGTGTCGACTTGACGGTGGCTGTGTACTAAAGGCGCGCTAAGCTCGAGGAAAACACTCATATTTGTCTCAATAGATCTGCCTTCCACGAAGCGGTGCTGCAATGGTGATATGTTCTGCTTAAAATAAAAATGTAGACGTTCATAGGTGGCAATTTCGAAAACGTTCTAAAATCCGCAGAAAAGTGCTACTGGACGAAAATTGTTTACATCGACTTTAATATTGGGTCAACCACAGACATAGTCCACCGAGAAGGAAACACAGCGCGCTCCTAATGACAAATTCTACACACGAGTTAGAGCTAGAACCAGGATTTCAGCGCATCCCTTGATAATGAAGTTTGGGATGCCGTCGCGAACCAGCTCGGAGCACGTAGAGAGGAAGCTCGTGCTGCAGGACCCAGGGATCCAGGGGTCAATTCCCACCCCTGCTTGTTTAAATCTCGATTGGCATAATACCGGCGTGTGGTTGTGTATAACTATACTGCGTGGTGCACGTTAAAAAGCGAAGGCTAGCGGCTGTACTGCACTGGCTAAATTTCTCATCTGCAACCGGGAGACAAGTCGCCTCTTGGGGCAGACTAGCTTTAGGCCTGTATAAACATACACACACGCTATTTTTTTTTTCTTTTTACGAATCAAACCTTGGAAGAAATATTTTTGCATGGCGTATGAACAATGCGGAAACCCTCCTTTTTACTCAAGAATAAAACGAGAATAGGTACTTCCTGCTCTCTGAGCGGGTCACGTGACCCAAGAATTAATCTCGGGGCTATTTCACTTACCGGGAGAGATAGTCGCATTCATCAGCAAACGGGCCTAGGGATATTTTTTACACTCTATACTCAGTGACAGGATGATAATGGTAGATCTATTTTGTACGCCCTGCCTCCAGTACGCGTTCGTTCCCTTCCAATGTTCTTTGGCAGTGCGTGCAGGCTCCAAGATCATGAACACCGAAATAGTATTCGAGTGTAGAAAGCTCGCGCAGAATGTGGTACAACTGAAATGCCTTCCTGACGTTCTTATTCTGTTAGTGACTATAGTCGCAGTGTGAACCAAACTTTCACTCTTAGTACGCTGAATCGCATAACTTCCTAAACCCCACGGTAACTCTAAAACTGTCGCGTCTCTTCCACTGCGCGACCAAAGTCGGTTTCCTTTCGTGAAAGAGACGAGGCTTAGCGCGGTCGACCGCTCGGAACCGCCGGGATTACCGCTTCTTCGTTACTACATACGGGACAACAAGCCCACGGGAGCGCCCAGATTGACTAGTGATCCGACGAAGTTATCGGATCGGAAGGAGTCTACGTAGGTTTCTCGGCCCTCCCCTCTCAGCCTCGAGTCCATCTATTGTGATCAGCGCCATGGATGTCCCGCAGTATCTTTTATTGCTTCGGTACTTGGTAGGTGTCGTCCCTTCGAGTCGCCAGGTCAGCCGGGGGAATTACCGTGTCGGCGGCACCGTAGCTGGGGTTATCTCAATTAGGCCGTAAATCGATTTTGGTGCGTTGATTGCTCAGGTCGGGGCAAAATGCGGGCTGCAGGTTTCCTGAACGCGTTCTCTTGATATTGCGCTCTGGCGTCTTGTTGTTATTGTTGTTCTTTTGTCCAGTCTTAAAGGGCCACTGAAATACCAAAAATAGATATTTTATTATTAGTACTATTAATTATTATTATTATTATTATTGCATTGTGATTGCTAATATCTTTTTGTAAATATTTTTTTTATTTTACCCGCTGCTCAGGTCAAGTCCCACAAGCTGCTATTGGTTTTCGACGGACTCGATTTCTTTATGTAACGGTAACTGTGACGCGTTCCTTTTATATTGAGGTAACGTATAGGTGGGTAGCGCGTCCCTTTAATTCGTAAGTAACGAGTAACGTATTTCGTTACTTTTTTCGGTACCGCCTACTGCGCTGGTGCTACGTGTGGGATATGTGACCATTTTTCTACATTAACAAACTAATTAAACAAAATAATTCGTACTATTTATTATTTCCTGCTTATAGTTTAAGGTTAAGCGATATGCCTAAAATGCTATCAAAGTACAGTATGCCATATTTTTTAAAGAAAGGAAACCAAAGTAAGGTTACATCAAACCTTTTCTTCCTTTTATTTTCCTTATTTTAATTTCAGTATTTTTTCTCAGTTTTTGAGAGGTATTTCTTAGGCTGAATGACAGCAATTTAGGTGGGAATAAAAATGTGTTCTGTATAACCAGTTTCGCTGTAGTAAGTAAAATGTGAGGATGATTTTAAATTAAGTCTACGATGCTTGATAGATTTGACGTGATGTAATTCATATACTCTTCTCAAGTCATTCGTTCTGTGCAGAACACATCAAACGTTCTAAAGGCGTAGGCTCTTTTTTGTTTTTAACTACACACCCTGATATCCTTTTCGATATATATATATATTGTAAGATGGAGATAGTGATGGCTTTCGGATCGGTTTATTGTGCGACTGATGAGAGTGCAGGCTGGATTCGAGTATCCCGGTCGCGCCACCAGCAGCCATAGATCCGCGGTCATGATGATGATCATGGTGGCGATGAAGACAATGAATGTTCTTAGGATGGTATGTATCGTGACGATGAAAGATGATGATGACCTCGTGACATTTGTCCCTCCAAGGAAAATGCGACATCCTGGCGCCGTGAAGAAGTTAGGGTGATTCAGGTCGGGGGTAGCACTTTTTGAGTCGGCTGCCATGTACAATGTCGCGATTACGACGACGGTGGTCTTGGGGGACTTGCAAGGGTTCCACGATGTAGTTGACTGGTGATGTGCGATAAAGTATCCGATATGGACCGAGGTATTTGTGGAGAAGTTTTTGGGTCAATCCAATGTGGCGCTGTGGGACAGACAGCCAGACCAAGTTTCCAGTATCGAAAGAAATATCTCGGCGATGGTTACCATAGCGGTGTTTCTGGTCGGCTGGGGCGGGAGTAGTTTGGAAGCGCGCTAGTTGCCGGCATTCCTCAGCTTGCGAAGCCATCTTGGAGACGCTCTAATGTTTGGTGAAGTCGGACCGGTAGGGTAAGACGGTGTGAAGTGTACACGATGCTTCTCTGCCGAAAAGAAGAAAAATGTCGAAACACCGGTCGTGGTGTGAGTGCTGATATTGTACGCGAATGTGATAAATAGTAGGACTTTGTCCCAGTTTGATTTGATGGAAGTCTGTTTACATAGCGAGCATGTCTATGAGTGTTCTATTGAGCTTCTGAGTTAAACCATTCGTTTGAGAATGGTAAGCCGATATGGTACGAGGGATAACATTGCAAGCCTGCAGGAGTTCTTGCACAAGAGCTGATAAAAATACGCGGCCACGATCGCTAAGCAATGTCTGAGGAGCTCCGTGTCGTAGTAATATGTTGGTGAGGAAACAATGGGCAATGTAATCGACTGTGGCATTGGGTAGGGTACATGTTTCTGCATAGCGAGTGAGGTGGTCAATCGCTACTAAGGTTCAGCGGTTGCCAGAAGCCGAAGGATGGAGGGGCCCAATAAGTTCAATCCCAACCTTTTGGAAGGGACGCTCGGAGCACGGTAGCGGTTCTAATAAACCAGTAGGAGACTGAGGGGGCGCTTTTGTCGCTGACAGTCGGGACAAACTTGAACGAACCCTCTGCACGCGTTGGTAGAGCCGAGGCCAGAATTAACGCTGGGAAATGTCTGCAATAGGTTTTCAAGAAGCCAGCATAGCCACTTGTGGGATCGGAGTGAAGAAAGCGAAGAACGTCGCCTCGTGGTTCTTCGGGGAAACATAGCAACCAGCGATTTCCCTAGAGGAGGTAATTTCGTCTGTAAAGCAGACCGTCTTCGAGATTTGAAAATGATGGACGCACCAAATGATAGGCACGATTCGCGGAGGTGTGAGTGCCGTTAAGGTGGTTCAAAATGCGGCTGATATACAGTTTAAAATTTGCTGGCTGGCGACACTGTGCAGACTTAACGATAGGATGAAAAGCGGGTCTTCCACGTCAGAGGTATCGGTGGGTGGTAAATCCGTCAGTGGACACCGTGAAAGGCTGTCCGCCTCTCGATGCATCTTCCCAGACTTGTACTGCACGGTATGGTCGTCCTCTTGGAGGCGCAACATCCACCTGCGAAGAGGACCGGATGGTTCTTTAAGGACGATAGCCAGCATAGGGCGTGATTATCAGTGACTACGTCGAAATGACGTCCGTAAAAGTACGTACGAAATATCGTGATAGCCCACACGATTGCGAGTCCATCTTCTTCTGTCGTATATTTCTTTCTTTCTGGTTTGGTCAGCGTTCTGATGGCGTAGGCGACGACGTAGGTGTCATTGCCTTGTTTTCTTTGAATAAGGACCGCGCCTCACCCGAAACCACTAGCGTCAGTGTGAAGATTTGTCGGTGTGGTATTATCAGATTTGTCGCAGGATTGGGTCCGACGCCAATAGTTGTTTTAGTCGCTGGAATGAGTGTTCACAATCCGTGGTCCAGGCAAACGGTGTGTTCTATTCAAGCAGAGCGTCAAGAGGTGCTGCGGTGCCTGCAAATGTGCATACAAAGCGTCTAAAATAGGAGCAAAAACCTAAAAAAATGTGAAACATGTTTTTTTATTTTTTTTATTTTGGGGTGGTGGAAAATTAGAAATGGCTTGAATGTTATCTGGATTTGGTCGGATTCCTTCTAGTGAAACAAAGTGACCGAGGATTAGAATTTGAGTAGCACCGAAGTGGCATTTTCGTGTGTTTAACTGGAAATCCTGCCTTTGCCACGTAATTCAAAATGGTGTTAAGTCGAGTTAGATGCACTCCAAAAGTTCGTGAAACAATAACAACATCGTCTAAGTAACAGAGGCAAATCCTCCATTTAAAACCACGAAGTACGTTGTCCATCAACCTTTCAAATGTAGCCGGTGCATTACATAAGCCAAAGGGCATTTTCGTTAAACTCAAATAGACCACTGGGTGTAGAGAACACTGTCTTTTTCTTGTCATCTTCAGCCATAGGTGCCTGCCAGTAGCCTTAGTGTAGGTCCATTGTTGAAACATATTTGGCTCCCTGGAGGCAATCCAGCGCGTCATCGGTTCGTGGCAGCGGGTATACATCTTGTTTAATTATCCGGCTTAAATGGTTTTAATCTACGCAAAATCGAATAGTCTCGTCTTTTTTCTTTACCAAAACAATAGGAGATGCCCAGGAAGTGCTTGACGGACGCACGAGTCCTTTCCGGAACATCTCACTTACTTGATCATCAATCATATTACGTTTGGCTAAAAAACAAAAAACTGTACGGCCGCTGCCTCAGCGGTTGCTGCTTCCCGACGTCGATCCGGTGTTCAGTGGAAATCACCTGGCTTGTGGCTATTTGACCCACATCGAAACATTTGCTGTATTTGTGAAGAATGGCGTACAGTTTTTTTTTTTTTTCGTTGGTCTTTGTGAAAGTTAGGATCGATAGTTTCAAGTAGATGAGGCGAACTAGGAGAAGTCGATGTTGTGATACCAGTGTCGCCGGTTTGCTGGGCAAGAGCAGCTACTTGAAGTGTGTCAGATATTATTGCCGTTCCTATGACAAGGCCTGACGGTAAAAGACAATGAGAAGGAGACGAATTCGTGACCACGATGAACGCTTAATTATTTATGAATGTAGCTAAACTGTATGGGGTAACAAGTCCTCTCTTGTCAAAAGTCGGTTTTGAAGGCGAAATTAGAACATCACTTCGAATCGGGTGTGACGAAGAAACTACTACAAACGTAGAGGAATAAGGAAGAATTACGGTGTCAACCGCAACAAAACCCTTATAACTGTTACTGGGTTCAGGAAATGCAGAAGGGGAACTTCAGAAAACTCTAATGTGCCGTGGGAACAATCGATAATTGCTGAAGCCCTAGACAAAAAATCCCAACCCAAAATTATCTCGTGTGAATATAAGGCAAGAACAAAACAATCAACAACATGGAAAACCCCGCCCAAAGAAAGGCGAGTCGTTCACCTTAAAATAGGCATTAAATTCTGCTTACCAGCGCTCTGAAGGACAAGCCCGGTACACGGCGTGGTTTTTACTTTCTTGAGTCTTCTGCAAAGATCACACCTCATGACGGAAATGGCAGCACAAGTATCTACTAGAGCTTCAATGCATAAATCATCAATTCACAATTCGACCATGTTGTTCGGAAAATGAGGGCTTTATGATTGTGAAGGCGATGCAGTTCTTGGCTCCTGAACCGCAGGTATCAGTTTCCTCTAGGGGAGGTATTGACGTTGCGGGGTAGCATTGGTGAGGAAGACCTGAGGCGGGGCGATGGCGAGTGGTACCGCTCTAATCTACGAGGTTCGTCACGGGGCGAGGGCGGCCTATAGCTGAACCCAAGCTGAGGGGTCGAGAATGGACGGTATGCGGCATCGTAGGTGATGGGACGGCGTCGGCAATACCTCGCAATGCGGCCCAATATGCCACAACTGAAGCAGACGGGACGTCCGTCAGGAGCCCTCCATTGCAATGGTTTTTGGGGCCTGAGAAAACGATGGTGGAGCTGTACATGGCAGAGGTGTGTACACAGCTGGTCTAATCAATATCTCGGCATACTTTGGTATTAAAGGTGGTGCGGTTAGAGAAGACACGCATCCAACCGCAGCTGCGACCTCGTCATGGATTGTAGTTCGAATGCATGCTGTAGGTAGTGGAGCTTGCGCTATCTGGGATGGGGGGGGGGTGACGTTCAAGATCCCCAAGACACGTGCCATACTTCGTTTCAGCTTCGGTCTGAGCGCGGCCGATGTTATGAGCCAAAGAGCCAGTCAAAAAGCGATAAAGCGCAGCGTCATGGCGTGCTCAATGCGCGTGATAAAACTAGCCGGCGGAGGAGCACGCACAGAGAGACGGCAAATACCGGCTGGTCCAATCAACTGCAGAGAGCACGCCATGACGTTGTGCCTCTTTCGCTGTTTGATTGGCCTTTCGGCTCGTAACATCGGCCGCGCTCCGACCTAAGCTGAAACGAAGTATACCTCCTCGCGGACAGCGTCGCGAACGAAGTTTCGGAGGCTGTCGCGAGTGCCGATGGAATCTTCGTGAGGTGTGGTGAGACTCGCTATTTCAAGAGTCGCTACGACCCTAGCTGGAACGTGAACCCCGTTGTTGCCTAATTTCTTAGAAATTCAGGCACACCTCGATGACTTCTTCTACAATTAGTGCGTTTTGAGTTTCCAGTAGCTATAATGCATCTTCGCTGATTCCTTTCAGTATGTGATGCACCCTTCTCTTCATGAGTCACCAGCATCGATTTGATGCTCGACAAGCGTGGTACGGGTTAACATTTGGCCCCCGAAATTGAATACAACTTTGTAGTTAGAAGGGAGTGCATCTAGTGACGTGCGGCTTCGACGAGTGATGAAGCCATTATCTTCTCTACTGCCTCACTGGAATATTTTCAGTCAATGGTTTGGTATCGGGGATTACGGGGGCAAGTGCAACAAAGTCGTCTTTAATATGCACCTGAACAGTGGCGACGCGGCTACCTCGGGGAAGGATCTGGCGCTGCGTCAAAGAGTTCGTTATCCAGATGGGACATCTGTCGTCTGTGATGGTGGAAAGATTATAGGGAATGACGATTCCTTTCTTATCAAAACAGATATCGATAGGTTCAATGATGTCAACAGATCCTTGAACTGAATTTGTCATGCCCAGTGCGGCAGCGACGACCGACTGAGGTGGTTGAAATGAAAGCGGCGGTTGAAGATAAAAAATCCTATCCAGAATGACGTCTGCGATGCAGCTAGAAAGCATGGTGAACATTACCACATATCGGTTGCGACCCACATGCAATAATTCTGTACAATATCCGAGCGGCTGCACCAATTCGCCATTTCCCATACGTGACAGGTGCCCCTCAGAGGGGGAGTGAGGACTTTGCGCAAGCGCCTTCAAACATGTTCAGGAATGCAAAACTTCGCTGCTCCAGTGTCCACCAAAGCGTGAAAGTTTTGTCGTCCAATTTCTACGGTTATGTTCGTCGGTCCCAGAAACGGAGGATTTTCCATAATTTCTAAAGTGCAGCCTGACCTCTATTGTCGATGCAGGCTGCGGGGTTTAGTTTGACTGGTGCGAGGTGGAAGGGATAGGGTCATTGAAGGGCGAAACTGAGCGGCGGTGAGCAGGATAGAGTGACGGTGAACGACCAAGGCGGGACTGAGCTGGTGCGACGGGGCTGGACGAGCGGCGGTCATGAAGATATTGTCCGGCGTTAATGTTGTCTGAATAGGATGCGCGAGATGCAGGGAGGGGCCGGAAAGAGGAGTTATCGTTGCGGCGGTGGTCAACGGAAGAGCGGCGGTCTCCGGAGCTATTGCTGTACTGGTTGTTAGGGGCTGGCGGGCTTCTCTCGACGATGCGGCGTCGGCAGTACCGGAAAACGTGACCGGGCGTGTTACAATAGAAACATATAGGTCGGCTGTCGTCAGTTCTCCAGATGCCCGATCGGCGACGTGTTTGACGAGGTTGCCAGGGTGGTGAGGCGGATGGAGGCAGACATGGCTGGTATGCGAACAGCGGTGTTGCGGAGGGTGCGGCTAGTGTGTAGAATGAAGGGGCGTTCGGCAGGGGCTCTATAACAACACGAAGCTCGTCACCAACTATGGACTGGATCTCTAGGCGATGACCGGGGAGTTCCGAAGGGGGTGGTCCACGCTGTTGTCCCAGAAAAAATAGCAACTCTTCTCGTATGATGATGCGTATCATGGTTGAAAGGTTGTTTCGGGGTATGACCCATGAGACATCTCAGGGAGACGATCGAAGGGTCTCTTAAATATTCTCGCGTTGTCCAGTTGCTCATACTTCCCACATTCTGAGACGAGCTGGACCGCGGTTTGCGGACTCTTCGGAGCAAAGATGGGATATAATTGTTGATAGAGTCCTTTGAAGAGATTACGGATCTTGTCATCTTCACTCATGTGGGGGACTACTCGGGGGCAGAATCGGAGGACATCTTCAGTATAAGCTGTTGATGTCTCGGCTGTCGATTAGTAACGCGGGAGCACTTCATCTCGCTCATTTAGTTTATGGTGTTCCGGTTGACCGAAAGCCTCCGCAAAAGCTGTCTTGAAGCCGTCCTATGAAGGTATGGCTTCTTCATGGTTGTCGAACCGCCGAAGAAAAGTATCCTTGAGAGAAAACACGACATTTGCGAGATTAAATGAGTCATCCCACCCGTCGTGCTGGCTTACCCGTTCATAATTCTTTAGCCTGTCCTCCACGTCTGAGTCAGGACATCCCGTAAATATGGGATGGTCGCGCTGGCGGTGTTTGATGGTCACAGTGGGAGCCCGGGGCCTGATCTAGTTTCCTTTTTCATCGGGCATGGTGAGTGGACAGGCCGTGCGTCCGCCACGGTGCTCCAGGTCTTGACGGCGATTCCGAGAGGTAAGGAGCCACGGACCGTCTACCACTCTGTCTGGCTCTTGGTAAATAGATGGGTTTAATGCAATGAAGAGAGATTGACTATGATGATGTCGCCAGTTCAATCGTTGGAGCAATCGTCCGAGCACACCTCGAGCGTTTCCGCTGCTGCTTGAGATGCGCGGGCCTTTTCGGTTGAGCCTCACTTCTTCTTCCTTCCTATATATATATATATATATATATATATATATATATATATATATATATTTCCTCGACGACATATTTATAATTTCGAATAATGGGGAAGATAAACTCTTCGAATATATTAATTTTGCAAAAAATGTTATCCACACTCTAAATTTACATATAAATACTCCGATATAGAAAAAAGAGTTTCTAGATATTAAGATAAGACTTACTGAAAATAGTTTGAAAACAACTTTATATCGAAAACCGTACAGATAGACGTCAATTTCTACATTATAAAAGCTGTCATCCTATACAAAACAAAAAAGGTATACCATACAGCCAAATGCTACGATTAAGACGATTATGTTCAGAAGATAAGGATTTTGATATAAAAGCTAGAGCACTAGGAGAGGATTTCATTAATTGTGGATAAAATAATAAATAATTCAATATAAAAATGTCGAGCGATCTCACGGAACGCGTGTTTAGTAGAGCGACCGAAAAGAAATAACCATGAATTACGACCAATCTTACCTTACCAGTCAAAACTTCCAAAGATAAACAATATTCGTAGACGACACATGAATATTTTACAGATGGACACTGCTTTAAAGGCTGTTATCGCTCGACCACCTGGAATAGCGTTTAGGAGACCGCGTAATTTATTGGATATTTTTAGACAGTCCCGAAACTCCATCGGACGTAGCCTGGTCCCTCTTGGTTGCATCAAATGCAATAATAACCAATGCAGTTTATGCGTTGATATAATTACAACTAACTCATTTCGTAGCACAGCAAACAAAATTTAATTGGAAAATAAATGGTAGCTTTGAATGTAATTCGAAAAATGTTATTTATTTGATTCAATGTAAAACATGCCTAATTCAATATACAGGAGAAGCTAAAACAAGCATAAGAAAACGCATGAATCTACATAAAAGTCACAGATGTAAACACGTTGCCGGACCAGTTTCTCGTCACTTAAACTCCGCAGGACATAACGGACTTTCTGATTTTAATTTGATTAGACTTCACCCTATTGGAAAATCTTGATGACGGAAAGATGATGGAAAAACCTCATGCAAGCGTAACCGTAATATGGGACATCCTATACCAGCGAAAAGTCGGCTCCACCATAGTGGATTAAGGCGGAACGATACAGTCGGACGGAACCATAGAAGCGTGTCGTATTATGGGACATCCTATACCAGCGTAGTGGATCGTGTCGGAACCACGGAAGCGAACGGAACCATACAAGCATAACGTAATATGGGACATCCTATACCAGCAAAAATGCGATACCACCATGGTGGAGCCATATGGCTTCACCATGTTGGTATCGCCTTTTCACTGTTATACAGGGCGATTTTTTTAAGCTTTATATATTTGTTTAAAAAGGTTGTGAAAGCTACACTTCTGTGGTTTGTGCAGGTTAGTTATACGGCCAGGGGTACGTAGTATAGGGGCCTAATCGTAACGATCAGTCGGATAATTAAATACAATTTGTTAATTAACTTTTTAATTACTGAAAATGAACACATGGTTTCAATTGGAAACTTGATGAGTCATTGGAAACCACTAAATCAACTCTTTTTGGAAGGATATAATGCAGGGGTAGCATTTTATACGTTCTGTAAAAACGCTTTATCTGAATCCGTTTCGGTTTCTTATCGGAGCGCATCTCTGCGCCCACGGTCCTGTTCCTTAGGGGTTTAGTAGCGCAACACACGTGCGCCTTGCTTCCCTCCATCCTATGAGGGAGGCGAGGAGGTGGCTTCGCACTGCAGCCACTGGTAGCAGCATCGCAGGTGCAAAGATGCGCTCTGATAAGAAACCGAAGTCTGGAAACGCGTCCTAATTAAGCCTTTTTTTAGAACGCCGTAAAATGCTGCTTTTGTCTTATATATTCACGCAAAGGGTTGATTTAGTGTTTTTCGATAATGCTTAGCAACTTTCTAATTGGAATTATGGGTCTATTTCACTAATTAAAAATTTAAGGAACATATTATACATAAAGGGAAGCTAGAGTGGTTTTGTATTTGAGGAAACACATTTAAATCTTCTTCATTTGATCTCGAGAATCTCAAATATCAAAATTATTTGGTAATTTGGTGAAGCGAGGCTGCAAAGAATCATTTTTAAAGTATCACTGGAGGCACTCTTTCCCGGAGAGTGACGTCACAAAAGGAGCTTTCAAAATCTCTGCTCACGCATCTTCAGCGTCAATCAAAGCTATGCACGCACACACTATTTTTAAAAAGGGGAAAAAAGACATCACGACTGGTGCCAGTGCGGGAGAATACACCTAGAAAGTTTGCGATTGGACGCGCGGCCCTCAAGCGACACATGCTTGGCAGCTGAAAAATCCCCTTACGACGTCCCTACTGGTCGGATGTTTTTTGTGTTTTCTCAAGTTTAGTTACATCTTTGGAGAAAACGAACGTGATATTCAAATTTACGGGATAAAACTACACTAGAATCAACCTCCATCTAGTTTTCTGAAAGAAGTATTGCACTTTCCTTAAATAAGCCGACTCATCATTACAATTAGCCCTTTATACCATGCCCCCTGGCCATATAACTCACGTGCAAGTGTAGCTTTTACGGCTTTTTTTCAACAAATCTGTAAAGCATACAAAGAACACCCTATAGTATGTCCCCTAATACAATACGACTGTATGGTTCCTTCCCCACTTGCATCCTTCGGTAGAGACTCGCAGATATCCAGCGTTCCATTGGAATGCTGGATGTCAGCGAGTCTCAACATCAGCGATTGGTTTGAAACAAGCATGATGTTTGCACAAAAGAAGCTCTTGTCCGAGGCCCTCGAGGAGCACAAATAGCAGTGGCGAAATGTAGTGACGTGGTAAATTTGGTAGCAAGTATTTATTTCTAGAAAAATTGCATGCAGCAAAGCTTAACTTTGCTCCCAAAAGATGATAAATATAAATTCAATACTGAACAAAGGTGTCCCTTGAGCTGTCAGGCCAAACTCCCACTCTTGCCACTCAGGAGTTCCCAACTTGTGCGTAGAAGGTCAGCACAACCCAGATTTGTGCTGCGAGCGCATCTGCGATACAAAAATTTAATAAACATGAGATGAAAAATAAAGGACGTTTACAATACGCTTTAATGCGAACTTAGAGCGCAGATCTTGAGGAGGAGGATGGGAGGGTATGCCCCTCCTCTCCCTCCCCTTCTCCTCTTCTGCTCCCTCCCATTTAGCAGGAATTTTCCCTAAATTTAGCAGGAAAATTTTCTCACTAAATTTAGCAGGGAAATTGATGTCACGTGACCTCAACACCAATTCGGTTTTCCCACTAAATGTAGCGGGGAAAACGACATCACATGACTTTGTGTCACGTCAGCCAGAAACAAACACAGTTTCTCCACTAGATTTAGCTGAAAAATTAATGTCGAATGACCTCTACATTAATTCAATTTCCTGCCAAGTTTAGCGGGGCAGTTATGTTGATGGCGACGCCGCGAAACGGGCACCTAAGAGCTGCGCCCTAAAAAACTAAATGCCTCACATGAAATAAAGGGATAATTAAAGATAAGACAAAGAAAATAAAATCTAAGATACCGCTTTAATATCATTCCTTTTGTCCGTTCTCAAAAATCTTGATTTCAAGAAATGTTTATCTCTTTATTCATACCCAGAAAACCCTCCCCCCCGCTTCAGTATGAATGCAATAAATCAGTGCAGACTAGACCTTGTAAACCGTAATCCACATGAAAATGAATGTTTGCCACATAGTCTTGCATGAGTTGGTGGCTCAGATCTCTAAATACATTTGTAGTGAGGAACACTCTTGAATAAAGCTTTTGGGCTTTGAATTTGACAGTTTAAACATCCATAAGGAACACTGTATGCCACTGATTGTTCTGTGACATATCAGAAATGGCGCAGCACTGTCATCCTTGCATACCTAACAAAAGTTTGCATTTTTTTAGCATGGCATGTGCTATTCTGATACCCATACAGCCCTCTTTCACAAAATTTCGTCTATAGAGCTCTTTCTTGGTTCTTAACTCACATGACAGATTCCGTAGCTTGAATTCTCACTCGGCATCAAAACTTCTATATATTGATGTAATAGTGAAAGACAAGATGTATGGACTTCAGTACGGCTCGACAAGCACAGATGTAAAGAAAAGTCCTGCCGAAAACTCAAATGTCAAAATAAAAATTATTAGGTAGAATGCGAATACAATTATGGATATGGTAATGAATACAATTAGCACATTCCATAAGAAGAATATGTGTTAGACGCACACTCAAAGAAACCTGTTGCATTTATATTCATGCAAATTACTTCGGAGAACCAAGCGCTGCAGTCTCGGGTGGGAGTTCGATGAATGATCCTACCAAAAATGAGTGTAGGCGGAAAAAGCAGTTTCATCTGCGACAATGAGCATTACATAAGTGGCATGTCATTATTACTGTTACAGTGCCGACTGTTTCAAACTGTCTGTCGCGTCATTCGTTGAGTTCCCTCTGTACATTACAAGGTTTGGCTCTCTCGCATGCTTTGCGAGGAAATTGATGAACTGGAAATATCTTGCGTAGTTTTAGAAAAACTATTTCCAGAATCTTATCTCAGCATCACAAAGAATATAAAACGTTTCTAGAGACAAGGTTAGTGCAGGAGTTGAATAAAAGAAATACTTAGTTCTGCGAAACCATCTTGCCGAAGTAAACGCATAAAGTTCCCCTAAGTACAGCTAGTCATTACGGATGATTGCGCCCATTGCATACCATAAAAATTGTATTTGCGACCTACAATATTTACAGGCTCAACCAACTCCGAATAAAGGCCCGTTCACACTCTTGCGACCGAGTACGACCGAGAGAGACCAGACCGGTTTTTAAGCCTTTTGCGATCTCTTAGGACTAGCTCCGCTGTATAGCGCATCCGGTCCTAAAAACCGGTCTGGTCCCTCTCGGTTGTACTCGGTCGCAAGAGTGTGAACGGCGCTTAACTGGAACACTTGACATTAAAGATTGGTCTCACCATGACTGTCTGCAAACATCCACATAATAATTTCCATGAACCTATGTATTTCAAAAAACTATTTGGTGCGAGCTGTTTAAAACACCATACCCCTTTTTAGCACTAATAGAAAGCATGTCGTGGGCCACAACTTAACCAGTTTTCACTTATTATGAAGGGCAATTACACATCTGTGAACCATGAATATAGGCCTGCACTGAATTGTTTTCTTAAGCTGAACGTGCTATGCTCTGTTCACTATATAAATCTTTGCAGAGCTGACAATGTGCAAGTTCCTGTTTTTTTATATTTCACATCTCCCGACTGCTGGGCGCGATAGGTACATAAGACTGATGACACCAACGTAACACAATGATTATTTTAAGAATTTGTTCGGGTATTGGGGAGGAGGAGCGACCGTGACGCCCCAAACGGTTAACTTTAGAACTACACGGATGGGGACAACAAATACAATGACTCAGCGCTCGGCCGACATAACCGAACGCGGCGTCAGTGCTCGGCTGGAGTTTGTGTTCTTTGGTGATGGGGGAGGAGGGGCTCTCTTGTTTCCACTCCGGCCTGCATGAACAATGCAGCATGCACGATCCCAGCTCAGCACAAAAGCCGAAGTGGGTCAAGCTCGCAATCTCTGAGGATAGATCCGGCACTTAATGTCGCTTCGTCGATTGTTAGTATTTTTTACGTTAAACTGTGCCCCGCGCTCTATTGTAGAAGATGACATGGACGTGCCCATAAGGCCCGTGGCCATGCGCACAGGCCTTGTGTTGAGTAAACACCGACTGTGGGGAAAACAAACGGGTTTGAGTGCCCCCTATAATTTGATCTCCTGCCCAATAGCACAAGCGAAGCAATCTGCGAAAAGTTATTTCTGTGACACCGTCAAACTTACATCCGCGGGCTTTTAGGTTCACATGTTAATCATGTCTGCAGACTCCTTTTTGTAATTGGAACTCCATCCAACCCTAGATTCGAATATGTCCTTTGCATTTTAGGCTTAGTAGTGCTTTTGCTGTTTCACTTAAAGAATAGGTAAGAATGCTTATTTCGAGTAGCATACCTAACACCTGGTGGCACGACGACTCCCCTGTTGTGACGCTAATCAAAAGTCACAGGCAGGGAGATACTGCGATGCTCTTGTTGCTGGGATTACCTCCCCCATGGTCCTGGCCAGACCACAGAAGAAGATTGAGTCCAAGTTTGTGGCCACTTGGATCTCCAGATCTTGAGGCACCCAAGTAGCTGAAAATAAAAACAAATCACACTCAACTACTTGGCAGAGCTACATTATAATGGCTAGCATATTCTTTCATGATCAGCACATAGATCCTTTAATTTTTATACTTTGTACTTGTACCTATTAAAAAACTGCTCCTTCACTGCCACAGCCATAGACACCCCGAGGACAAGGCCATGTAGGCCTTGAAATGATGGGTACCTAATTAAGGCAAATGATTAAATGCATTCATTTAACTCTCTTTCGCCCCAACCTCAGAGATTTCTGTCGAATATTCACATTCAACTGTAAAGACTATAAAAAACTACTACTGCAATGCAGAGCCGTACATTGGGAGAGTTTGGCAAGTGGGTGTGGCGACGAAGGCGCCAGAGAGGAGGAAAGGGAGGAGAGCGCTAAAGAAGCGAGAGAGAAAGAAGGCAGCAAAGAGGAGACGACCGCCATTTTGATGCAACGCTGTCGGCGCGGAGCACTGATGAGGCTATGCGTCGTCTGCTACAAGCTTATTTCTTTTTCGCCTGAATATAAATTTGCGTTCAAACATGGAGTAACTTCATGCTTTAGCTTTTTAAGCCACCGAAGAATAACACTATATCATTTTATTGCCAGATCCTGCCAAATAAAAGGAAAGAACTGCAATTTGGATATCGATCCCTCGCCGGCAAATGAATGAAAATGGCAGCCTTCCCCGCGCAGCTGGGAGCAGCCGAGAGTTCACGCGCATGCGCTCATGCCTCTCGCTCTGTGCCGTGGGCTGATTGGCTCACTCGGGAGGGGGACACTACGGTAGCGAAATCATACTGGCCAAACCCTCCCAATAAATGGCTCTGCTGCAATGGAAAGATTTTCCTACCCTCATGCTCAACAAGTGTCGACTGGGGATACAACTCCAGTTCATACACTTACTGAGCATGAGGGTAGAGTGTACCAGTAGAGGGCAGGTGTCTGGATAGAAAGAGTTTAGTTGGCACACCAAGAGGCTAACCGATAAAAATGGGCACTACTCTGAGAAAAATGACAAAAAAGCGCGGATCTCGACTTGGCACTAACAGCGGCACACAGCATCTATTTTACTGACTAAAGGGTACTCGATCATTATTTTTAGCTAACTAATCAAACTAAATATTCGTCCCGGCTTGCGTTTTAGGAAAATCTCTAAATTTACAAGAACTATTAAGACAACGGCTTAAAAAAAGCAATGGCAAAAACAACAATCGAATTTGCCTGCTCTCCAGTAACACGACATCTATGGCAGGCAGACCTGTAGAATGAGCAAGCAGTCTAAAAGCAGAGTATGTCCTATGTATAATTTTTTTCGTGCTGCAAAGCAAGCGCTGGAAGGAGGTTTCACAACATAAACCAAATTTCTTGCGATCAGTCGAGAAAAAGTTAGAGCAGTGAACTTGTCCTTGTCCCCGGCATAACGTTTTAGTATTGCCCGTAGAAACTCAAATAAATATGTAAATAAAAACGAAAAAGACTAACCCTCATAAAAATATCTGTAACTTTGGCAAAGAAAAGTTATCTTGACACAAATATGTGGGATACAGTTGTACATCGTCCATTCGTGTGCTTAACCAATTTTGAGGCAAATCGGCGACACTGAAAAGAAAACGCCCGGTACCATTAAGAGAAAGACAAAAAGGATGCATACCTACACCAGAAAACTTTAGGACGACCACGGGCAGGAAACTCTGGTGATGCTCTTGAAGTGACTCCCTGCAATGGGCCTGCGCAGACCACGGAACAAGATCAGGCAGCGCTTGCAGCCATAAGGTGCTTCATACCATGAAGTTCCCAAAGCAGCTGCAATTGGAAGTAAAGTGCATTCATTTCTCTGCAGAACAGAGAGTTTAATAGCTAGCATGCATTCATAAGGTGATACTGTCATGAATGCACAGACTTTTCAATGCAGCGCTATATCACCAAATTGTCAACCGTGCCGGGCAACACTCAAAATTGGAAGCATTATTCCAAACTATCTCAGCTTAAAGTTAACCATGGCAGAAGCTTCAAGCCATCCTTGCAAATTCTGTGCAGAAAGCAAGCCATGTGACCTTCTAGTTGGACGCCATGGTACGTCGAGCTTATAATCATGTGTCACGCCGTTTTTGCTGCAATGGCTTGTAGGGTCAGAGGTGGTCCAGCTTAAAAAGATACAAAGTACAGACGTTTGTGAGTGGGGCCCTGGCCTAGTCTTCAGCTACATTGCGATGTAGGACGTTCCAACTGGGACGTTTGCTGTCTGTAACCATACGATGAGCTTGTGCCCAGTTATTGTTCGAGCTCAGTACATGTGCTCGACAGTGCCGTTATTTGAGAAGCATTTTTATTAATGTTAAACATGACTGACTTACTGAGAGACTGCGTCTCAACGAGTAATGACTTGGGATACCTAACTGAATACAAGTATATTAACTAAATGCAAAACAATTACCTGGCAGCCATTATAATTTTCAACAGGCTGGGTCGACTCCTCATTAAGTCAAAGGAGTCGATGCGTAATAGGACAATACAAACAAAAATATGCCTTAGAATTCCTTTAGCACCCCCGAAATGATGTGGTTTTGAAGGTAAGCCACACAATGTTCTTGATTTAGAAAGTGCCTCAGCTGTACACATGCATATGCACTAAGGCCACTTGCCAAGCCTAATCTTCTCAGCTCTGTCCAGGTTAGGCCGAGTTAGAGTATAGAAGTACACGCTCACTGACAGAATGAGAAAGGCAGGGAGAAATCTCCGTTGTTCCGCCACCAGCCCGCCTACGACCTTCGATGACGTTTCAGCGTCTCATGAGCCTCGAGTGAGCACGTCCGTCCAAAGCGGGGTGAAAAGCACAAGCATGTGCTGGAGGACGCCCAGCCATTCTCTTTTTGTCATCGGCTATACTACATAATTTTAGTACGACATATTTTTAAGTGAGAAAAAGTATTGCAAATATGCAGTCCACCTTTGACCATAATACAAAATTCTGATAAAGATAACAACAGTGTATGCCTATTGCCATCCACCATTTTCCAAACAAGTGCTCCCACCTATCGGAACATCTACACATGTGGTGCGCAAGTGGGTTCAGGACTGAGAGGCTAGAAAACGAAGCGCTCACAAGGCTTGTCTGGCCCTTCAACCATGCGGGTACATTCGTCGCAAATACCTGATTTCTAGCCAAATTTTTTTAGAATGAGCAAATCTTGTCCACGCCCGAGGTAGATCACTGATTTGTGATTCCCCCATATTGTGCGAATCCTCCTTCAAACTGCGGTACAACCTGCAAATGAACTCTGTTGTGCTGCGGCACACGTCCATGCTGCCTGCTTCAGAGGAAAACCACTGCTCGTGTTGAAGACGACATCCCACAACGTACAGGCAACAACGTTTAACGAACTAAAATAAAATTGATATCATTCAATAGACACAGATAGGCTCACAAAGTGTCGACATCGTGATTGTTGTTGTTGGTTTTACTCTTGCATACAAACAAAAGTGACCTCCTCTTTTCTCCGATGTACAGTAAAACCCCTTATCTTCATGACCCCTATTTCTTCTCGAATCGGTCACAGAGGACATAATCACGGCCACTGAATTTCGCAAAATTAAAGGCTGCGAAAATTAAGGACTCGCCAACATTAAGGGGTTTACAGTACTTCCGTGTGTCACATGATGTTAACATTTCAAGGAGGCTAAAGGTATTGGTTTAAGAAAAAATGGCCAATGCAAAAAAAAAACGCCCTTCTCCAGGTTAGGCACGCGAGGTTCTTTTGCACTCCCTTTAAGGTGGCAGATTTGTTCCGGCAGAGCTTTTGGTAAAACGGAGTCTCAAAACTAGCTATACTTGGCGTCAACTATTTTGTGCTGCATTGTAAAGGCTAGAGTAGCTTCGGAACAGTGCTTCAGCCCAGCACTGTTGCGAGAGCATGTGGTTTAGTGTTGCATCCCATTTGCATGGTCTAGAGAAACTAGCGCTGACAGAGTTGGAGCACTCCGGAATAATAACACGCCGCTGTGCATTTCTTAAGAGTGGATTCGAGCCAGGCACGTAGCCAGGGGGTGGGGGAGGGGGGCTTGGGGCCCGGACCCCCCGCTCCCCTCCCCTCGAAACAAAATCCTGGCTACGTGCCTGATTCAAATAAAGTGTAAATTATTACAAACTATCTCAGCTTAAAGTTAACCACGGCAGAAGCTTCAAGCCATCCTTGGCGAATTCAGTGCAGAAAGCAAGCCATGTGACCTTGTAGTTGGACGCCATGGTACGTCGAGCTTATAATCATGTGTCACGCTGTTT